>JAODUG010015719.1:2774-15795 GCA_027564795.1 Aphredoderus sayanus | reverse complement strand
GAAGTAAAAATACTGAAATTCCTTGATGTATTCTATCACCAGAACACTTTTAAGTAATTTTGCTCCTGAATTAAAAATATATGTGTAAAAAAAAAGGTCTATTAAACTATAGGGTAGATATAAAAAAGTTATTTCTATGCTGATGACAGTGTTGTACATGGCAGCTACTGATTTTAAAGATTTTCAGAATTTCCTCAGATCTTCACTTAGTTTTAAATTCAAATAAAACCAAGTATGATGTTTTCAAGGTCTGGAAACATATATTCGGATTATTTTAAAATTACCACAATTCTGTTTTGGAATGTTCTGTTTCCCTGTATAAATAAAGACATATTATATTTATTTTTAAATCAAAATAACACTTTTAAGGTTTTACTTTCAACATTCTGGAGCGGTCCATGGTCTATCTGACAATCTACTGGTAAATTAGTCATGTAATATCAACCACATAGATAATAGACAGTATGGACTCTATTAGTAAATTGTACAATATTCAATTTTCTTCATAATACACTGTTCACCAATATTATAGGGAACACTTAAATTATACACTGGCTATTTATCAGATTAACTAAATATTAAGTACAAAATTGTATACATTATGAAATGTGCAATGTTAATGATGTTGCCCACACAGCTATACTGCATCGTAGCAGTCCAGGAAGGTCTGGTCTTCTTTCGTGATCCCAAACCCATTAAAAGGTTTTCCTTCGTGAGTTTTTATTTCAGTGGAAAACTAATTCCTTCAAATACAGCCTGTGAAGTTTTCTTTCCCTTGTGGACTGCAGCCCTTTGAACCTGTAATGTGATGGGCTATACAAATTAAATGTATATAATTTTGTTTTATAAAACTCAATGAGACGGCAATTGATTAATCAGGGTTAAGAAATCAGTGTTCAATTTATTACATTCTCAATATGCTATGATGCAGCATCCCCACGATTGACCAAATCCTACTATAATGTACACTTAAATTGATGTGTTATTATAAACGGCTTTTCAACATCATCAGAGATGTTTTGGCAGAGGCAACAGGTTGGTCAGCAGGGTCAGAAATGTCATCATGTCGTCTTACTGCTGAATGCTCAGGCAAGTGCTTGCCATCAGCGTCATTGCCTTAGCTTTCTCTAGCAAACAGCATTTTCAGGTTTTGTTGTTTTTCCAGTCACACCATCACTCCCATCTCATTACACAATAGCCATAAAAGATAATTGCAATATCTATTTTCCTTTTCTTTCTCTGTAATAACTACAATTAAGTGTTCTAGTCTCTTACACAACACCGCAGGGAAAATGACTGACAACAACTTGACTATAGCCAAGTTCGGAGAGGCCCTAAACTTAGATGGTAAGGCATTCAATGTGAATTGATATAACCTACAGCTTATAAGCACTGGTTTTCTGTTATCTTTACGATAACTTTTAACATATTAAATGTTTTGATTAAATGTTCTGTCCTAGAGTGCATTACATAAATCAATAATCTTAATGTTTGCTAGTCTACATTTTATTTCTGTAAATTCTGACAACAAACAAAAACATTTACAAGACCAAAAACAACTTTATACAACTTGTAGAACTTTGATGCGATGACATTAAGACAATGTCAATCCAATTGAAATGGTCTGTTACAACTTATTTGTTTGCATTTTCTTTTTTTTAAGAAATGTCACATTTAACAGTTTTTAGCAACTGAAACAAATCCATATAGTGTTTAAAAGGCTTGCTTATAAACAATTTTCACAATATGGGGACTTTAAGGCTGAAAATATTTTTGCATTTAGATCTCAGGAAGTGTTTATTACATGTTTTGTCTAGGGTTTTAAAATGTCAACACACACACAAACGCACACACATTCACTCACATACACGCACATGCACTCACACTAACCCCCACACACACACACAGCTGACTTTTACTGGCCTGGTTAGTAATTGTAGGAATGGAAAATGGCTTTTGAAACAGGGCTTTTCAAGGATTTCCTGTAACTACTACATACACCTTTCACTTACAAAAAAACGCAAACACTTAAGAACTAATGAGGAGGGGTGTTGGAGGACGGCTCTTTACATAAAAAGTAAAGCAAATTATTTATAAAAAGAATAAATGTCAGTGTGTGAAATGTCACATGGGCCTATGAGTCATATGCAGTTTGCATGATTATGATAAACTCCTTGTGGCCTTCTAACCAATCATGTCACTAAGGCTTGATCTCACTGACAAATCACCATGGTACCTGTTGTTATGGGAGGCATCACTATGGACTGAACTGTAAGTGTTGCTGAAGTTCAGGCTGTATTTATGGGAACCATCACTATGGTAGGAGTTGCCATTGCTTTGATGAGAGTTACCATTAGTGTGAGGGAGGCCTGGCTGGGAAACATTGTCACAAAAACCAATGCGGGATCTTTTTCTGAAATCACTGACATTGGACTTTTGACTATGGAAACTGTGCTCTGACTCAGAATCACACAGGACTTCAGGCTTCAAGTACTTATCTGGAACTTCTCCACCCTCTAAATCCACAAATGGATCTATAGCTAGCTTGCTAGTTACACTAGGATGCACCAACTCCTGAGAAGAGTTTTGACGTTGGGGTGGAAGGGTGAGAGGCTGGCACTTTGTGGGTGCAGGCAATGGGTTTCCTGCCTGGGGACAACAAGCACATCAACAGATCAGAAGAAACTATGGTACTAAAAAATAAATAAATGAAAACACACAAATAAAAAATGCAACATTATAAAATTCAAGAGTGCATGTGTTTACCATGTATGCTGGATTAACCTTAGTCTCAGTATTCCTATTCTCCCTTCCACTTCCCGTCACTGAGCCAGCCTCGTTCAGGGGAGGTCCAGTAGTAGAGGACATCTGAGGTCTCCCCAGAGTTTGGAAGTCGGATTGGTCAATGCCAGCAATGGAGGCTAGCTGGCCGAGGCTGGATCACCGGGGAGAAGGGAAAAGCTTTAGAATGAATAGACTGTCTATGCTAATTCTCTTACAAAAGTCTAAAATGTCGCAACCACCAGGGCAGCTGTTGGAAACCAAGTGAACAAGATCAAAACAAATATTTGTGTTCAGAAGCTTCAGAATAACACTGAAAACCAAATCAGAATTAAACAAAAATTTGAACAAGGACACTGTAACAGAGGTATCTGTGAAAACAGTAAATTGGAAGTCGGATTGGTCAATTCCACCATATATTATTATAAACAACAAAAACCTCTGAGTGCTACCCTACATTAAAGAGTTCTAAACCCTCCCATGTTCTAGCAAAACTGCATCCACGTAGTTATAACTGTTACGTTAAAGCCATTTGTATGGTGCAACAGAGATTTTTTAGTGGATCGTAAACTCGAACATAGTGCCCATTTATGTTCCACGCTGCACAGAGGTGAACGTGATGGTTGGACTTGATTAGAGTATTCAAGTTCAATTTCGGAACACCCATAGTGTCTGAAAGCCAGTGTCGAGCCAATCAGAGCACAGTGAAAACCGAGAGGAAAAGGAGAAAGGTAATGCAGAGTAGAAATGTTGCATTTCATTTTCTATAGTACTGAAAGAATACAACGAAGCATCCCAGAAACAGGTTGTGTTTTACTATGGCATACTGGACAAAAGGAAGGTGAACGTCACATTTTTGGGTGAATAAACAAACAAAATGTAAAGCTTTTTTTCCCAAAAACCTTTGTAATCCAAAGGTTACCAACCCTGCATCCTTGAGGAGGTCCAGGAAAGCGTGAAATTTGGTGAAAGAGCTCTCAATGCTCTCTAAGACTGCCTCGTCCTCAAGAACACTGGAAGCAGCCCCCTTGTCAGGTGCTACAAGTGCCTCTGACAAAGAAAGGTTAAGGCTGCGAAGGCGAGTGTTTTCCACCTCATACTGAAAAGGAGAGGCATAACAAAAGGACGGACGAAGTAAACATCATTCATCAATTAAACTTCACTACAGTCCAGACATACCAAATGCCTCCAATCAAACAAGCACGTGTAATGGAAATGTGACTTCAGGGCAAGACCAAACAGCGACAGTTACTGTTTTAGTTTTTTGACTTTACAGCAGCCCCAGCACATACAGATTGACAGTGAGGCGCAATCGCACAACATGAGAAGCAGTGGCATACGTGCAGTGCGTGTGTGCGGGGGGGTCAATACCTCCATGAGTTTTGACTCTGATTTTAGTCTGGCTCTACGTTCCTCTGCCAACATCCGACGGCATTCTTCTAGCTCCATCTGCAGGACAGGCACACACACACGTACTTCTTTTGGGGAGTGTACAAATGCATGTGTAAAATATAACTTGACACCAATGTAAGACTGTACTGATGGTCTATATATACCCTATGGTCTGTTGGCATTGCCACAGCACTGCAGTTAGAATGGTTACAAATGTCATGCACTGCAAAACATGAATGAAAATATACATTAACTGTACTTTTTATCACTTATTTAAAAAATAAAAAGGGTTTTAAAGATGGTAGCAAAGCATTCTATTTTATGAACTTTATGGCTTATATATAAAATGTTATTACATTAGTTAATTATTTTATGAGATAATACACATGAAGTTGGTCACGCATGCACAAACATGTTTACTTCACCCCACGCCTGGGAGAAGTAAATGTTTTACGATGTTAATAACTAATTATCTCCTGGTATTCCCCCGCTGTCTCACCTGGACATGCTGGAGTTGTCGTCCAGAGATCCTGTCCCTGAGGCTGTGAGAAGATGGAGGCTGCTCCTCCACTACACCCGCCCCATCCTCCTCCTCCTCCTCCTCTTCCTCCGCCGTGTCTGACTCCACAGTAACCTTCACTGTAGTTGCAGCCTGGGTCAACAACAGTAGGAAACAGCCGGTGAGTTATTCAGTGAGAGCATTTCCACTTGCACTCCAGGCAAGTGATGCTGAATGCAAGAAACAACTGACACCAAATATACTGTACAGTATCATAACTGACCAATAGATGATTGAGGTAAGAAAACACATGGCTGATAGGTATTGTAGTGTTACAAAAGTGTTAGAAAGACAAAGCCGTAACTACAAAATTCATTAAGTACAAAATTCATCCCTCACCTGAAAACTCTGACGTGTACAATCCGTAGGCATACATCTGGAAGCACATGAAATATCTTTGATTATAGTGCTACTGAAATGATGTGCTAGGCTATGGTGGTCAGCGAGGAATAGGAATTGGACAGCATATAAAATATTATCCTTTATGTTCATGTAGGCCTGCTACCCGAATGTAAACAGTTAAGGCCCGATATACTGTGCAGGTATTTGGACGAGCATTCAGGCTGTTTAAAATATACTTAATTTGTCTTTGTGCAGACGTGTCTCAGCGCCTTTTTGGCTTTGGTTATGCCAAGCTTTATCAAAGGATGCAGTACTTGGTCCTACTTGGTACCAAGTATCTATGTCTTGTATATTTTCTATATCCCTTGTCCTCGTTATGTGTTTATTTAGCTTTTTAGACCAGACAAACTTATCTAGAGTAAGCAAAGGAGCATATATCTGCAAAGAGCATGTTAGATGTTATTATTAATTTTGTGCGAAAATGTATTTATATTTTTAAAGTTAATGTTACAAGTCAAATGTTTTTTGCTTTTTACTTCTGCTTCTCACCTCAGACGTTCAGCACGAGCAGCGGTTCTCCAAGGAACACAATGGGAGCGAAAATGATAGATGTGTTGCTGGGCAACACCTGAACTACCAGATGAGGACCTCCTTCGAGGGCCTGGAGCAGGAGTTAGGTATGATAGACCATAAAAGAAGCCATCATGTTAAGGACCAAAATGACAACATTTCTGTGAGCTACAGTAACTACAGTACATGGACTGTAAAAAGAGGTAATATTCAAGTGTTCTTGTAAGATCTGGACTCTGATCTGAGGTAGGAAGAAAAGGGAATAGGGTTCTGAACAGCCAAAACCAATTGGAGAAAAAATAAAAATAAATATGTGATAGTATAATACTTTGCCAACATGGTATTTTTTACTAATTTTCTCATGATTTTACACCACAAGCCAACCACACCCATTGGAATTTTGAAATTTTTGCAGACATCAAGAGTTTCTCAGGTCGGAGATATATTGTGTTGATATGTAGTAATAAAGGAAATGACCTAAATTCATAACATGTATAATGATTACTAAAGACCAAAGGTGACAAGTAAGAGAAACAGATTTATGTATAAGATAACTGCATTAATAAAAGTGTTATACTAGCTGCTTTCGGTGTAAGTGTGCACGTTCACAAAAACCCTGTTGTTGACATGAGTTGGCCGTAGTTATGAAATACATTCCATGACAAATCATAGTTTTGTACTCACTCTGTATTTCTTAATATTAACATAGATATATAAATAAAATGTTAAGCCTTAATTTGGACAGATGGAATGCAGTAGTTATAGTAACAGCATTATGATCACATACCAATCCTAAATGTAGCTTTCCCTTTAACTACACTGGGTTGTGTTCGCCTCTTTGGACCAGGTGGCTTTGGAGACACTGTGAAGCCCGGAGGCTTAATCCAGTCGTACTAATCACAAAAGAAAACACATTAGCCATCAAAAACAGAAGTGTTAAATCAGAAAACATGTGTTTACACACTTCACCTGGAAGAGTGGTAAAATGGGCAGGCTATTTTAGATTAAGATGAAAATCCACATGATTTTTAGTCATATTTAGTTAAACACAAGATATTGTTGTTTTAGTCATCAACAAAGACATATTATTCTTAGAACATTGTATAATGGAAAACTACTTTTAATACATATTTCTCCTAACATTCTGTAGGCCAATTAGAAATAACTACTCTGCAAAAACAACAAATGAAAATAGCTGGAAGCTGGACCTAGAATGATGCTTTAGCAGTCATGAATGGAGCTGACACATTCATGCGTACTGTACCTCTGATGATTGAGCATCAGCATTCATCAGGACCTTTTCAATTGTGGCTTTTATGAGGGACTTATCTGATGGCAGGAAGAAGACATGGAGAATTATTATAACACCTACTGTATGAACTAGACTGGAATCAAACAATCATTTTAGCGAGGGTCAACACAAAGTGCAATGACCCATAAACCACTATATGTATGTGTTCTACTGTGGAATTCTATTTCCTTACCAACTAAAGGGTTGCTGCGGATATCCAGCACACAAAGAGTGGAGTTTGGCTTCAAGTCTTCCAGCAAGTGGCGAGCTCCCTCGTTGGACAGACCGCATTTCTGGAGGTCAACAGCTGTTGTGAAGCAGTCAAGAAACAGAATAGATACACATGAATGGATGGAAGAAAAGCCTCTCCTCTTGAGGTGTCACATTCATAACACACAAACACACAGGCCCTAACCTTTAACCCAGAGGTCCTCGGCCAGTTCGTGTGCGAGGGCAGCCACCCCACGGTCTCCTATCAGAGTGTTACAGTTAAGGGTGATGCGGCGGAGACCTCCCATCCCCTCAAACTCCGGCTGCCGGTACCTCAGGGACTCGGCCCATGCCGCACCATGCCGCCGCATGCCCTGGTGCTACAGCAAGCATGACACAGGAAGTGGGGAAATTAACAGATCAGTCTTGGTCAGTAGTAGCAGTAGAGGCCTTCCCATCTAACCACATTAGAGGTCAGGAGTGAGGTCTCTCAGCAAGGTCACTTAAACTGGAGTATGTGCAACAACAAAAAATATTCATCTCAATTATGAATGGATATAACAGACACAATAAACAATCACTGTATTATAATGCTATACTTTAATTTCTACTTTTTCTATTTGTATTCAAAAATTAATAAAACATACAAATCAGTATTAAAGACAGTACAAACACTCCTGTGATTGTACTGTCCCACACACTGGTACTGGCCCAGATATTCGACTAAAGCGAAAGTGCACAAACGTGGCACTTTCTCAAAGAGTTCTATAAAACTGTATCAATGTTCACATTGCGACACAAACTGTATAACCATGTGCATGGTTACTACCTGTAATATATGCAATTTATATGGCCCTGAAAATATTTTCTGCACCCATGTTGCATTTATATCTTGATGTGTTCTAATAATTCATTGTCAACAACATACACACCACTAGATAGAGAAATATGGAGTTATGGCGCTTTCGGGAAAAGGTCACAAAAAAGTTAAATAGTAAATAAATAAACAGATATTACACCTTTATGATGTTTGCCATGTGCTCTGCCCCTCTCCAGGTCAAACTACATCCTGTGAAGTCTACAGTTTTAATGCTTGCAGAGTACTTCACACTTTGGCAAATAACTAAAAGAAATATGTAAATACAATTAGTTACAGAGTAAACCAACATAAAATACATATCTTTAGGGAGGTCAAAATAATTGAAAAAACTAGAAGATACTGTATAACGATGTCTAATTGGGAATTCAACATACTACATACCCTCTAATCCATCATCACCAATTGGGCAGTTGGCCAAGGATAATTTTTCCAATGAAACACTTTTTGCAAGACCCTACAATAAATGGCAGAGATTCAATTATTAAACCACCCTTTAGCCTCATCACTCTGTATAACTCTAATATAGACTTCTTAGTCTTATATTTTTCTACCCTGGTTAACACGATGAGGTCCCTTTCTCTCAATGGAAGCCCATTAACTTGCAGAGTTTTGAGGTTGGGAGACACAGTGAGACAATCTCTCAGAGCTTTACACAACTTTTGAGTCATGTCTTTAGAACAGATGGGCGGAATCATCTTCTTGTAGTTAGACTTGTACCTGCTGTCTGGAATTGGTAGACAAATGTAATCAATATTTAACACACTGGTAAAATCACAAGACGATGTATGTACTGTACTGTATGATAGACATACATAAAATGTTGGTGCAGGTGTTAGTAATTAAAGTTTTTATTTTATAAATATGAAAAAAGAATGTTTAGTTTATTTACTGGTGATGTTGGCTGTTTTGCTTACCTGTGTGTCCTCCAACCAGACTAGTATGGTATGTGCTACTGACTGCAATGTGGCTGAGGTGCTTGTTGATGGAGATTGAGCTGAGAATGGGTGGCCAGTCTGCTACTTTGATCCGGTCTCCATTGAACTCCAACAATCCCTTTGCCACGTTCACTTTGACAGCGGGTAAGGGGGCTAAGTCTTGTCTGGCACAGGCGTAATCATAATATGACATGAAGTCCTCTGCACCCCGCAGTCGAATCTGAGCACTGTCTTGGACCATTTTGGGGCTAATCAAAAAATAAATAAATAAAATTAAACTAAACAATTAAAAGAAATTCACCATGTAGTCAATTCAATCCAAAGTGTAATGTGTTTCATTACACTTTACACAAGTGTGCTCTTAATTGAACTTTAAACTGGGAGTTGCACATGGCCTATTCAAACAAATGTAATTTACCTGTTGTTACCAGTGGTGACAGCTGTAAATGGATAGCCTACTGTGAGATGAGTTCTGTTTGACATACTAGAGGGGATTATTCCTCTATAAGCATTGCAAATTAACATACATTCTGCTTTAATTTTGAAAAAGAGTTGCAATGAAAGCTAGATAGAAAAGGAGAGCAAGATTTTCTAAATCAACCATGCAAAAACCCACACCGTCCTCCTCAGGGAGTTAGTCTTTGTGTTGAACAACATTCACACCGCTAACAAAGTAATCATTTGTGCGTTACTGCTGTAGATTGTTGTGCTGTCATGTACAGATGTGTACATGATAGATAGGTACAAAATGATAGATACAGTACTACCACCGGTCAGCGCTGTAGCGAATGACTGAAATGGTTTTAGCGTATTACTGTAACCCATTCCAATTGCTAGTAAGGATATCCACAACGGCTGTGTCAATATATTCTGATTTTAAAATTGTATGGATTTCATTTTAGAATGAGACATATGATGAATTAAGATGGTATGTAAAAAAGTTAATTGAACATAACACGTGTTCAGTCCACTGAATGCACTCTAAATCGACTTGCATGGAGGCAGGGTTATCAACCTGAGAAGATATGTCTGCATTTCTATCAAATGTACTCTAGTTTAGCTCTAAATCCTACCTACAACAGCTTTAAGTCACACTGGCCAACTGAGTTTTCCAAAGTGGTATTCAGGAGCTCCATTTAAATGCAGTATTTAAAACTTAACTCTCCTGTTGACCTTCAGGTCAAACTGACCCTGCGCAGTACCTCTTTGTGGCCGATAAAAGGCGCAAATCCTAATTCTACAGCTTACAGAGATGATGTGCACTGCTGGCACAACAAGGTAGTGTGTTTGAAACCCAGGGACAACAGGAGGGTTATTGGACACAAAAACACAAACAAAAACATAGAAAAATATTTAATAAAGTAATAAATGCACACACTGACAATAAAGAGAACGACGCAACCAGACAATCTGATGGCGCCACCTTCTGGCATTAGAAGATAATGCGTTTGAAACAGGAGGGTTAAGAAAAACAACGGGAAATGGCCAATGTGTTTTCTTCTGCATTACATTTTCAAATGCACATTGTGGATAAAAGTGTTATGTATGTTTCGTGTTCGTATACAGTACCAGTATTTGTTATCCTTTGTGCATCTCATGTGAAACACATTCCCCTGTGTAAGAACTGTGCTAATAATCTTGATTTGAAAACCTTTTACAGTACTGTACGTTACCTGACCATATATTATTAGCTAGGATGCAAAAGATCTTGCAAATAATACCAAGTATAACTAGAAAATAGACCGTAACGTCAAATATAACGGTTACTGTAGCGTCGATAGTATGCCTACTACAGTACTGTTGGCACCATCTCGATTAGTATCATCAAATAACAGAATAAGCTCCTAGCAACCAATACTGTTTAGTACATGGGCACAGCACGCGGTACCAAACTAACCTATGTCGACCATTGCGTGTAAAAGAGTACTTGGCATTTACCTGTACGAACGCCAATTGCTGCCGTTACATTACAGATATTGGACAATTATGTTTTGGATTATCTAACCGATGCACTGGACACCTCTGTAGCTGTTTCCGTGCATGCAAACAAAACAAAAACTTGCGCTGTTGTTGGTCCGCCAAGATAATTTTCTTCTTCCCTGTACGTTACTGCCACTCGCCGTACACAAGACCATAGTGGATACTTATCGCCACCTACCACACCGGAGTACCCCAAACTAACTAACATCTTACATTACATCACAAAACAAACTACCGTAATTAAATACAATGTTTGAATTTAATGTTACTGGACTACTGAGCCGTTTATAGTTATGACTAACACTGCATTAGCACTAATTGATTCGTGTTGTCGTACTTTTTCTTTTTTTTACTGGAAAGAAAGAAAGCTGCTAACAGAGTTCTCCAATAGAGGGCAGTCGATGTTTTTGCATATGTCACACCTTGATCTGACCCGTCATCTGTTTGCATTTAGTGTTGTTTCGAACAGTAACACAAATATAAACAAACATATTTTACCACATTTATTTATGTAGGCTAAATATTTCAAAATGATTAATCCAGATAGTTCATCAATATTAGTTTGTTTCCAGCAGCGGTCATGCCCCGCCCTTTTCCAGTAAAGCTCCCGATCCCATTGACCCATTCTGGAATCAGGCACTGTGTACACACTGGGACAGGACATAACGATCAGACGTACAGCCATATAAATGATCCACCCGTTTGATATATTTTCAATTTTATGAGTTTATAACCGAGGTTTCCCTGCAAAGGATATCAAACAACGTCCGAGGTAATTTGTGTGTTATTTTTGAAGATCACAATAACATAGAGGCGGTCATAATACTGTTAGCCCGCTAGCATATCTACAGTATGTTCAAAACAACTGGACGGCCTGTGTGGGAGGTTCTGCTAAGTTCACTTGTTATCTTGAGAAATTGCCGTCAATAACTTCATACTAACTCAACGAGTTATAAGGAGATTACAATGCATATTATTCTAAGACAATTACCGATTATATCGAATTATTATTTAACAGTAATTGCATTGATGTTTAAAATGTTTTTTATTGCCCTGTCTGGTTGCCACATGGATTGGCTTCCAGCAGGTTGCCAGTGATGAAATCTCTTGTGATGACGCATAGCCATACAAGCAACATAGAAACAATATCGTTATCAATATCAACTCATGTTAAAAGTGTGTTTTGTCGGCTTATTAGTGGTACACATGTAGAAAGTAAGCAGGTTCATATAAAGCACATCTATTTGCAAAATAGTTATAACGTACGTTAGGTAGATTGCCCGTGCTAAACTCTCTTTTTATTTGTCTTTCTTCCTAATCCTGTTTTTCCCATTTCTTTCGATGTGTGCATTTACAAAATGTCACAACCATGTTCAATATTACACCCACTTGCCAGAAAATATAATGAATGACAGTGCTTGTTCTTTACAGTATATGGAAAATATGTTCTAGGTTTAAGCGTATTTAGTGGTACGACAATAATGGTTAAAGACTGGAAAGTATCCATTCATTAATGCTAATAATAGTACTAGTAATTAGCGCATACTACTTAAAGGTACATTATATAGCATGCCATTCTGGAGAAAGCTTGTTGATACACCTCTTCCATCAATGCCATAGGTTGCTCCCTTAGAAGCTCCTCCCCACACATTTGAAACATTTTCCGAAGGCTATGATATTGTAGTGCAGTCTGCTTATTGTGTTCCTATTATGGAGCCAGGGCTACTTATTTGTACATATCAGATTCTTTTTTCAGCATGTAGAGTACGGTAAAATAGCAGACTGCAAGGAGATGAATTTGAGAAAAAGTGTCTTGCAAATACCACGTTTTGAATTAACTAGAAAATAGACAAACGTCAAATATAACTTTACTGTAAGTACTGTAGCGATAGTATGCCTACTGGTACCATCTTGATTAGTATAATCAAATAACCACCAGACCGGTAACAAACCAGTAACAGTAAATTATAAAATCGGAATTTTCGTTTTGTTCCCCTGCCTTGCCCAACAACATTTCCGGATTGAAGGGCTACTTATCGGGCTAACGTATGCTAGCGCCTATTAATGTAGCTAGCACTGTG
>JAODUG010015709.1:12854-18680 GCA_027564795.1 Aphredoderus sayanus | reverse complement strand
CCCGGAAAAAAAAACCCACCCCCCCCCCCCCCCCCCTCCTTCCCGTCTGATTTTCTGCTGAGCGAGAGGCAATTAAGGTGAGCGTGGAGATTCGTCACGTTGATTTATCCACGCCCCCCCTAATGGAACATCCAGGCGTTCCCCCTGTACACCGAGCCAAGCGGCGGAGGAGGAGATGAGCGATTGAAGACACTCTGGCTACCCACGGCGCGCACCCCCTCTTCTGCTTGAGACGAATGGATTGTCCCTCTCGCTCCACTTTCATCTTTCTCAATTAGGTGCTAGCCATTTTGGAACGCTTCCCGGATTCATGCTCATTAAAACCTTTGCGTGTGTCGGAGGCTGGCGCTCGCACACCTAATTGAATTTCACAGCCGTCCACGTTACCTGCTCTGGTGACCGACAGCGACAGGAAGACGGCCACGTGTGACAGAGACCATGTCAAATGATAAGGCTGATAAGCGGAACCGATCACAATGTAAACTCCCTTATCTAGAGGAGTCTCATCAGAGATCTGAAAAGAGCCGGTTACTCCTATTCTGTTAGTAGTACTACACATAAAAATTAAACACAAAGTCATTTATTTTGTTTATTTTTTTTATCTCATTTCAAACCCTGCATTGACCAGTGCATAACCCCCCCGACGACCGGGGCTGCAGTGGCTAACATGATATATTCAGCTGTCGATAACAGCCACGCAGGGGAGAAAATCAATGCTGATATAATACACTCGCATTAACATGGATCCTAGCAGCAAGGCCAGAGAGGCAACTTCCCCCAAGTAAATGCCATCTTCCTCCCCAGTTAGCATGTAGCTGGTTCCAGCGTCAAATCACAAACCCATAAAACCACAGTTAGCATGCGTTTTTAGTTATTATATCTTTATTTTTAACAGGATCTAGGTTTAACCTGCATCATCAACTAAGCTTAAATGTGCTGTAAACTGTATTGTAATGCTAGTTGCTAGCACTGGGCATGAATGGACTACAATGTTTCGAAGGCTTGTACATTTCCCAAAGCTTTCATTAAAGGGGATTGCTCATTTCTATCGATCAGTCGGCCCAGGAAAATAAGTGAATGTGGTTTGCCTCCCAATACCATAATATGACAAGAAACATACAGGTTTAATCAGTTTTATGGTTCCTTTATCTCACTGCATCTTAGAGTACGATCAGAACCCCCAACAGTCACGTCAAATGCTTTTGAGGTTCATATATATCTAAAATATCTTTTACAAATTATTTTTAATCCATCTTTATCGTCTTTAAAAAACAGTACAATATAATACAACAAAATACCATAGCATAGTCAGTTTGTGTTTGTATGTAACACACGTATTACATAACATGAACCCAATATTGTGCATTCACTGGTTGAAATCTATGAACCACTTCTTTCGGGGATATCATAATGTTTGAAAAGTTTGAACAGTTCTATCTTGTACGACGCAGCCATCCTCTGCACAGTACTCTCCAAAATGTATATCCCGCTCTAGTAGTATAGAGTATACGCACTGGGTCATGCCACTTGCTTTTCAAATGGCCTCAATCTGAAACCTACAGTATTGTTGATGCTTTGCAAAAAGAAGAAAGTGAAATGAACAAATCTAAAGTAGTGCCAAGCAGGCTGATTTCTCCCCCCCCCCCCCCAGACTGAGACCATTCTATTCAATTTAAGGTTGGTATTAGCCTGCGTTGGCAAGGTTCCACAAAAAGGGGGTTGAGAGGTATCACCTTCCCTCTGGGGGACAGAGAGAGGCTCAGACGGCGACAACATAATGTGTCTGGCCCTTCTCCTCACCAGTCCCAACTCCGCTATTGACCGCAGTCACCCTGCTAACATGAACACATTGATTTATACCAGAACTGCTTCCCCCATTGCACCCTTCTCTGCCATTCCTCCTTCCCAGGGCCTCTATAGGGCTGTTCTGCTCTGTCCAGAACGTGTGTTGACTCTGTAATGCACAGCACAGTAGCCCACAGTACACACCGGTACACACACAGACAGTGAACAGTCTCTCCCCTTAGGTTTGATTAATTTGGCTAGTAAAGCATGTGAGCATAGCTATCACAGGCATCCAGATGTTCCACGGGCACTTTGTGTGTGTGTGCCCCAACACACACACACACACGCACGCGCGCACACACACGTATGCAGGCAAACACACACGCTTTGAATTCCCATGCACAGGCAAAGGAGGCTGGGAAGTACACAGACCTGTTTTCATGCCTGCTGTGCCAGTCTGAGATGTTATACTTGTTGTTTTGATCATTTCTCTATTCCCTTCTGATCTCTCTCTCTCTCTTCTCTCTCTCTCTCTCTCTTCTCTCTCTCTCTCTCTCATATATCAAAGGAAAGGAACCCTGTGTTTCAAGAGACAACGCTGAGATTACATCAGTTACTTCAGGGGTGGTTATCTCAGATTGTGACTGTGCACCCATACACAAACACAGACAGGAAACACAAACATGCAGACACAAACAGTGTGCAAAGACACAAATGGCACGCAGACACAAAAGTCTCCCCTACACAATCCTCCTCCACCACCACCCGCCCACTTCCGTCCATCACACACACGCAAACAAACACAAATATATGCGCACACAACAAACACAGACCAAAACACACACACACACACACACACTAGACACTAACAGGCAGTGAGTAAGACATCTCTGTGAGCAGGAGAGAATGCAAGTTACCTCCCCCCCACACTTCCCCAATACCCACCTGGCCGACAGGCCCTATACAGTGGGGCTAAAAGTATTTAGTCAGCCACCAACTGTGCAAGTTCTCCCACTTAAAAAGATGAGAGGCCTGTAATTGTCATCATAGGTATACTTCAAATATGAGAGACAAAATGAGAAAAATAACATTTGAAAATCATATTGTCATGAATTTCTTGGTCAATTATGGTGGAAAATAAGTATTTGGTCAATAACAATAGTTCATCTCAATACTTTGTTATATACCCTTTGTTATAAATGACAGATGTCAAAATGTTTTCTGTAAGTCTTCACAAGGCTTTCATACACTGTTGCTGGTTTTTTGGCCCGTTCCTCCATGCCCATCCCTAGAGCAGTGATGTACACGACTTTTTTGTCTTTCACGATTGTTACCATGTCAGATTAGACGAACATTGTACGATATATTCTTGACGTGTCGTGGCAGGGAGACTTGCAACACTACACGTATGACACCTACAGATCACCGTATGCACCGTAGAGATCATGTGTCATCGGGGAGGAGGGGTCAAGAAGTTGTCAATCATAGCTGCGAGTTTACAGTTCACGGCGCCGGTCAAGCATTTGTCAATAATGGCTACACAAGCGCTGTGTATGATGCTATGTTCAGAAAAAAAATAAAGAAAGAAAAGGTTTACTGCGGACCCGTTCCTGGGTGTCACGCAGAGCACAGTATGAGGTGGCTATCCTTCAAAGGTAACTTGAGGTAAAGAACGTATTTCTATCACGTTGCAATAACCAATAACAGCTAGGCCTATAGCATGGGTATAGTTTCCGTTTTTCAACAAAGTGCTCTTCTGTTTTGTGTCCATTTGACAGCTGCAGTAGCGTCCGTCCTTTTCTTCACCATATTTACAGCATCCTGCCATCCTATTGGTTGACGTGGAGGAATATGTCGGCACACGTCGTAGGGGATGTCAAACTAGGCGAGAAAATTAAAAAGAATTCTAACACGCTAGTCTTTTCGTCGGGACGTCGTGAGGCGTCGCAGACGGCTCGTAGCCCATCTTAGAATATGTCACACTACATGGAGTAACGACGCCTGTCGTTGCTCCCGACGACACACGCTCTGTCTCGACCGAATCGGGTCAAAATCAGCCGGAAATCAATGCAATAGGTGACGAGAGGGCAACAACAATTAGATAAAAAAGCATCATATTACGTAATAAACAAAAAGGAATACACTGTTTGAATGATGTTAGATGTTAGAATGATCCTAGAGCCACCAGGAACCCTGTGTTTTGAGTTTGTTTTGGCATGATTAAACAGCATCTCATCATAAAGTTAGACGAAGTCTTGATGAAGAAACTTCATAGAAGAGAGACTAATAAATCAGTGTGTGTATACTGTACACACCCAGTCCTGAATCAGTTACATATTACACAGAATTGGAACATGGCCCTGGTTTGTTCTTGCGTGTCTATTGTGAAAATAGCCATAAAGAAATGCAACTGAAACAAACATATTTCACGCACACGCACACACAAACACACACACACACACACACACACACACACAGGTAAAAATACATAGACAGATTTCCATACCCACATTCAATCTCAAGACACACACACACCCTCTGGGTATTTATTACCAGGTAATGCTAATATGCCTATATGCCTCTGTAGCTCAATAAGGAGAAACAACCTGTTCTCTGATCAAGTGAGAAACACACACACACACACACACACACAGACCGACTGAATGAACTACATGGTTGTGTGTGTATATGAGCATGTGTTTGTACTTTACGGTCATATGATTTCAACATCACAGCTTCTTGTTCTTCATCATAGAGAGAGCGTGAGACAGACAGATAGAGAGGAAGGCAGCACACTGGTTGGAGAGCAATTTTATGAAGCTTCCATCTTGAAAGTAATGCCTTGCTGCACTGCAAAAATAAAAGGCTGTGTTCAATATAGTCGCAGTGTTTGTGTGGGTGTGTGTGAGCAGCATAATCCCTTGTCTAGTTTGAAACAACCTGAAAGTTGTTGTAAGAACCAGTAGAAATCACAGATAATGCCTAAATATACACCTGCTGTCTGAAAACATGGTCAGGCCATTAGAGAAAATAGATGCTGAACTAGATTGTTTGTCACGCTGAACCTAAAGCTGTTCACACAAATATTTGCAGTTCCAGCATGCTCTTTCCTATTGGCTAGATGCAGGTGGCAGCAGTCTTATTGTGACATTCATGATTGATTATACCCCCTTAAGGAATCCACAATTATCCTCCCTGAATGTACTGTACTGAAACAAATAACAAAAATAAATGAACAGCAGAATTCTACTTGTTATGTCAAAGGGGTTGTCTTTTAAGGTGAGGACCCTGATTGGTTGAAAGTTAACACAGACCCGAAATGCGCAGCAGTTTTGAATAAGTGTGAGTAGTTTCAGAAGGTATATGTACTGTATTTGTATTGAAATGAATCGCGTGTCATGTATGGAGACTGCTGTGCTGCTGGCACAAACCATGCTTCCAGTATATTTTCACTGTTCTGTCCTATCCACTAAATAAACTATGGCTATGGAATAATAATTAGAATGCTAATAGCAATTAAATCTTCTTTTTATAATCAGATACATATATGTCCTATGCATCGTTATGGTTAAATAAGAGGGTTTTTTGACCTCGAGATATTTGTGTTGAATCCCCAACACAGCTAGTTAAAAGCACATTAACTCTAACAAACTACCAACAAAGCCCACAGGCTAGACAGTGAAGCAGCATATTTAAAAATGCTGCGAGCACTGTTTGCAGCTTCACCCGTACAGCGAAGCAGATGAAAGCCTTGTTTTTGTTCTGTTCTCAGTGTAAATTCCCCTCCTGCCTTTGCCAACACATCCACCCGTGTGTGTGTGTGTGTGTGTGTGTGTGTGTGTGTGTGTGCATGTGCATGGTGGAGAGATATCTAATTGGCATGTGGTAAAGGGACTACGTTTTGAAGCGTGTGCCATGCTGAGCAGTGAGAAGTGGGGCCGTCATTACAGAGTTGATTACAGAACACACTTATGCCTACTGTGTATACGGCTGTGTACTGTGTCTCAATACCAGTATGTGCATCTGGACTATTTCTGCAGG
>JAODUG010015698.1:0-23314 GCA_027564795.1 Aphredoderus sayanus | reverse complement strand
ATTCCTTCAGTGTCTTTGGTTTTCCATTCTCTGACTGATATCGAAATGGTTGGGGAGCGGGTCTGGGGTCCCTGTATGTATATTTATTTTTTATTTTTTATTTTTTTTGTTATTTTTTCCCTCGGGGATGGTGGGAATGGGACTCCGGATGTTTAGGCTTGATGTTCTGTTTTCCCTAGTGCATGACTGTGACTGGAGGGTTGGGATGATCAGTGTAACAAATCGTGGTGGTATTACTTTTTTATACGCTTTTATTGACTTCTTAGTGTGAAGCACTTTTCGTTACATGCATTTGTATGAAAAGTGCTATATAAATAAAGATTGACTGATTGATTGATTGAAGTACACACAATCGTTGAAGTAGACCCATTTACAGTACATACTTCCCAAATATACCTACTTAAATATACCTGCTTAATATTGTAATTATTATGTTAAATATTAAAATGAGGTGAATTCTGATTTAAAAATAAATAAAAATAATAATAATAAATATGCATACGGTGTAACATTTCCCTGTTTTCAGATAACATAGGCAGATGTCTGTTTTTACTTAGCACTTAAATTATTCGTAGAAATATTTACATCCTGCTAATATTTAATGTAGTCTAATTTGTCCTCTTGTCTCCTCTCCTGTCTCCTCTCTTGTCTCCTCTCCCGTCTCCTCTCCTGTCTCCTGTCTCCTCTCCTGTCTCCTCTCCTGTCTCCTCTCCTGTCTCCTCTCCCGTCTCCTGTCTCCTCTCCTGTCTCCTCAGTGCCACTCAGGTGCGGCAGTGTATCGACCACGTCTACATGCCGCTACTGCTGCCAGCGGTATCGCCCCGGCAACCACCGGGTGCGTCTGCGGCCCAAGCGGCAGCCGTGTGCGCGGGTGCAGCGCGTCCTCCGCAGGGAGGCCCGGGGCCGGAGGCTCAGCCTGGCACAACGACGGCTGCTGCACCGCTTCCGAAGCTCCTGCTCCATTCTGGTGAGCCGTCAGCTCTGCCCAGTGTATTTGCTGCCAGCTCCAGGAGGTCTGTGAGCCAGCAGCCATGTAACTGTAGGACGAGGGGTGTAGAGAACTGTGTGACCCCAGTAACGACACATGTATGCTCTTTCACCCTCTTTAATTTGGTGCAGCAGTATCATTCACTGTTGCGGCATTTGCCGTCGGTGTTTCCAAGGAGAGATGGGGTGATGAGGGGATTTTGTACAGTGTCCAACCATGCCACCATTAAGCCCATTATGTGGTGGATAGTGCCACTGCAGAGAGTGGCAGTCGGGCCAGTACCCCCCCCCCGCATCAAAGAGCTGTGAAGGGAAAGAACCATTGACGGGGCCCTCCGGTGTTATGACATCAGCCTAATGGAGAGCCACTCCAATGGAAGTGCTGCTTCCTGATTAAAACGTTTGGTATGCAGGTGTTCACCGCACATGGCTCTGTGAGCTATTGCTCCACTATATATCCATTGACTCTGAGGCCAGAGGAGACTAGGAACTGATAGAGGAGGTAGAGCTGGAGGGGAGGGAAACAGGGGGGCGAGCGGGGGAGAGGATAGAAATATGTGGGTGTGGCGAATGTGATAAAGTAATAGCAAACGACAGAGAAAAGAGCAGAATGGATGAGAAAGGGAGAGAGGAAGGGATTTGTTTGAGGAATTAAGTGAATTTGCCATCCAGCTTGTTGCTTTAGTATTCAGTAGCCTCCTGTCATGCGTTCATAGACCAGGGAAGGTCAGGTCCTGGCTTTGATCAGGCAGGAGGGAATCTAAATTGCACAGAAAAGAGATGATGGAACATCTTTCCTCAGGGGAAAATCAAACAGTCACTGATGGAAAAGTATTGCTGATGCACTACATGTTATAATCAGAAAGATTACACAGACTTATAGGAGTTGTAATGCATCCCTGCAGGCTTATTTGAAAATACAAATCAGTTTATTTTAACAGCGGTTTAAAATGAATGTAATAAATTACAGTAACATTTAATTAAAACAATATTTTAATGTAATAACCATCCTAAATTATAAATCAATATAGAGTAAATACTTCAAATATATGCATTCATGTTTTTAATGAAACCTTATCAAAAAGTATTAGAGACAACACTGTGAGTCTCAATGTCTGATAAGCAGTACCAACTTCAGACACCGGTCTGTCCATTTTCATTTTGCCCATGATGTCTGCAATGCTAATCTCTAAATGGCAAATCCTTCGCTCTTTTTTTTGTTAACCATAGGTACCCAGACAGGTACCCAGACCCAGACGTGACGGTGCGCACATGCTCACTTGTCAACAGCATCGATGCTTGTCTGTCATGTGCCCTAGTAAACCAAACCCCCCTGAAGCACACTGTCAGGGTATTTTTACCCACTGGCTTCAAGGCCACTTGCCTTGTCTTATTGCCCTGATGCTGAAGGAGAGAACCAATCAAGCTGTGGAACAGACAGCATATACTTAACACTGTGGAGGGCTGATACACTCCACAAGTGCGTGTTTGAATAGTGGTCGGGGATAAAATAATTCAGACTTACTCAGGTTTTAAAAAAAATAAAGTTTTTTGACCGTCTGGTTCCATGTCAACACTTGACTGGAGAGCTCCTCCACTTCAGACAATAGATGAAGGGATTGGACTCTGCTTTTTCTGAAAGATAGAGCTGTGTGTTGGGATGTTTCCTGATGGTGTGTGTGTGTGTGTGTGTGTGTGTGTGTGCTTGCGCACACATACTGTATTGTATGCACCTCTCAGATGGGTGCCTTTTGGCTAGTTACAAGAGCTATTCTGTCCCTACCACACACACAAACTCATAGGCATATACTGTAGGCTGTATATATTCAGGACACTTAATAAGGTATTCTTACTCAGTGTGTGTCCATGTCATTAACATGTGAGGGCACATACATGTTCTTCAGAGCTGTACTGCGGTGAGGGAGGATATTGGGTGTATTTTTAAATCAGATGTGCCAGTGCATGATTTGTAGGGTTATTTAAAATGCCTTATGGAAATGACAGTCCCACTAGAGAGACAAACCATAAATGGAACGACGGCTGAAGGTTAGTTTATATTTTTTCCATCTCAGCTTTGGCTGCATGAGGCTTAAGTTAAATAGTTCATCATACGCACAGCTTTAAGGTTTCTCTACTTGCCATACCCTTTTCTTGTGTGGGTGAAATATATGTGGTTGGAGTTTGATTAAAGATCTGTTCCTTTGTAACGGCCAAACCCTGGTCCCCATAACACATACACACTGTGTGTGTGTGTGTGTGTGTGTGTGTGTGCATGTGCTTGCATGATGCAGCAAACGCTAATTCAGCTCATAAATGTACACTACATATTGATTGTAAGGTTGTGTGCACTAGAAGCTGCCTCTTTAATGCAAAGTAAAAAGATGTCATGAATGCAGATATCTCCCACACACACCGCATATTCCTGTTTTGTGAGAAGTTACCATAAACCACAAAGCGTTATTGTGTTTTGTCTAAGGGGGGAGTGAGAAAGGACAGTGCTTATCAAACTACATAAAGAACACGCACACTCACACACACACACACACACACACTGCCTAAAAGGCTATGGTGAAAGGAGCCTCCTGCCTTCCTCAACCTCTAATTCCTCCTCTCCGCCCGACTTCTCCATATTTTCTTGGCCTGTCTCACTCCTTTTGTTCCCCATCCCCTCTGCCCATTTATCCACTGCTAGTGTGCTGTGGCTCTTCACCTCATCACACACACACACTCACACACAGCCATTTCTATTGTCCTTCTCAGTCCCCTGCCACCCCACCTCCTTCCTGCGTCAGTGTAACCAGAGCAGTGTGCCTCTCTTTAGAGACGCCAGGAAACCAAATGACCGCAATGTCTGGGGAAGGGGACTGTGCAGTGCGTGACCCAGCCACCCAGAGGGAGGTGGAAGGGGAAGCAGGGAGAGAGAGGCAGGGCAGTCTCACACACGGGATGACATGGAACGGCCACGTTTGGTGGATAGTTTTAACTGTGGTCACGTACAGCATATGAACACACAGGCTCTACTCACTGGCTACATGTAGGCAAGCTGTTCTTCTTCTGCGTGCCATTAGTGTGACTCTGAAGTGCGTGTGCACACACACCCTATGCATATTCTATTTTAATCTTCCTGACTCATTCTTTTACACAAAGCATATACTGCATACATTTTCTTTCTGCCTCTGTACCGCACACACTGGCACACAGTTGCCGGGCTGAGGTCAGTGCTATTTCCGCGGCCCCATTGTGCTCCCTCTTGATAGCGTGGCTGGGGAAGCTGGATGTGCTGACGTCATGCCAGCCAGCTGCCCGCTCTACATGCCCCGCCTCATTGCGTTTCCATTCCGTAACCAGGAGGCTATGTCGGCTGTCTTGGCGCCGGGCGCCCTCCCCTCTGACCCTTGACCGCGGGGAAGGGGGAGGGGGGGGGGGTCTCAAGGCTCACGAGATAACGGCGGCGACGCAACAGTGGCGATCCTGAGGCGTCCGGCTCTGTCAGCGCACATGGTGATGGCATGTGTCTGGCATCTTCTGGCTGGCAGGCCATGTGCATACCCCCGTATCATCATATCATTAAGTGGTTTACAGCCATTACAGATACATATTTAGCTCACAAATTAATTCCAGCTATGTCATTTAGCTTGTGTGTGTGTGTGTGTTAATAGTTAATGCTATGTATCATTCTGTTTTCAGCGGGTGTTTTTGTTTGAACTTTATATAAGGAACCAGCTTTCATACAAAGCAGTCATTATGCTCTCTAAGGCATTTGTTATGATTACAATATTATTAATACCGTGAATAATTTTCAGAAACTGCAACTAATCTAAAGGATAAGCGTTAAATGTATTTTTTATTTTCTTCAGATGAAGGCAAAATGCTCCAGGTAATCTTGACACTTCACTTTGTCTATACTGTTTATATCTAGACCTGGGTGATCTGGGAAGCAAGATTGCACCGTTTTCCATAAAGTACATTATCTGCTGAGCCTCCAGTCCTTTTGAATGATTATAATTATTGTTAATGTATTTATGACGGATTGTAAATTTATTACAGGCACCAAGGATTCTCTTATCTTCTAATATCTCCATGAGTAATCGTCATTATGTTGTGAGGATTTGTGCCAGAGTTTGTTATGACTAGAATAGCTAAAGTTCAGGGTTTGGGGGAGTGTGTCGGTCTTATTCAAGGCTTTGGTGTGACCTTGGCGGTCTGGCTGTTGCTGCCCACAGAGGCAGACTGGAGCAGGAGGGAAGCGGTAATTAGATCAGTTTCATTTAGCGTTTGAATCAGATCTGCTACCTACACAACAGTGTCTGGGGCGTTTCCAGCAGGCTGAGTGCACTCTTAACTCCCACCAAGGCCATGTTGAGGGAGAAAGTTTGCACCGCTGCCCTTGTATTGATTGGTCTTGTCGCTCTCATGCTTTGTTGCGTTTTCCAGTTTTGCACACATGCAAAGATAATTGTTGCATAGTTAAAAAGCTGTGACTCATTTTTACATTTAGCTCTATAGCACTCTCTCTTTGATGTAATTCCTCTCTAAGTGGGAGGTTTATTTACTAACCCAACCTGGCCTACAGCAGTGGAGGGAGAGAACCAGAGCAAGAGCTATTTATGCAGCATTGACTATTAATAGGTCTGAAGCGCCCATCTGCAGAATTGATTTATACACTCTATGCGTGTGTGTTTGCCTCTGTGCCACTTGGTGTTGGATTTTTTCCCCCTAACATGTCCTCATGTGCCCCTATCACACAAGTCATTGTGTGCCCTTAACACTAACACCCCTGGGTTAGTAGGTTAGGGCGATTGACTCCCAGCAAAAAGGTCAGGGGTTTAGTCCCCTTCAAGCCAAACTGGAAGCATCCTTGAGCAAGATGCCCAACCTTACCTGCTCTTTAATACTAATTAAGCCTATTAATAAATATTAGCAGGATGATAATGTTTCGACAAATAATTTAAGTGCTAAGTTAAAACAGAAATGTTTCATTGTATGTATACATTTTTATTTTTTGATATCTGCTTAATGACCAAATTGTATGACACACACTGCTTTAGCCAGTGTGCTTTTACCTTTAGCATGGTACAGCACCAGTAATGTCTGAACTCCTACGTGAATGTGTGAGAACACAGGTTTCCCCGTTATCTATAGAGCTACACACAGGTCAAAACAAGGGCCTTTTAATGATCCATTTCTGGACTCGTATTGGAGTACATTTGAAGATGTAACTCCTGAAAAGTTACAACATTTTACAATCTACACTTTTGTTTTTGCAATGCTCCAATATGTGCATCTGTGAAGGTATAATGCCATTGTCCAAATGGTGCCCTCAGGCGATGTGCAATATTAATGTGACTGTGGTCCATTGACAGGCAAGTGATGCAAGATTTACATAATGTGACCATGGGCTGTTCACTTTATTACAATTGTATTGATCTAAAATGAAATATTTTTGTAAGTGTTGTAAATGTGGAACTCCTGCTTTGATTTATGACCCAGACGGCAGCTGTTGCCACTCTGCACCAGTCCTACACAGGCATGACACATGAAGACAAGGGCACACTAAGTACAGAGGCATGTATGTGTCTTGTTAACCAGACAGGGGGAAGTATGCCTGGTGTTGTTATGTACAATACAATGCAGTGGGCCCCCAACGTTTAGCTGGAAATGTAGCGGGATGAAAGATCAAGGTCGACCCAATTACCGGATACACACACACACACACGCACACACACGCACACACAGGTCCCAGGTGATTTGTTTTTATATGGAGGATTAGCCTTGTATGGTGTACTGTTTTATCACCAATCAACATATGGTGAAAGTAGGCCTACATTTAATATCAAGGTTATTCTTGTAATATGCTGTTAACATCAGAAAATATATATCTGTAAATATGTATGGTGAGGGAGAGAACAATATTCTCTCCCCCACCATTTTATTTATTGGCTGCTATAGATGTGTACCCTTGCCAGAGTCAACAGTTCTACATGAGGCATGGAAGGCAATCCTCTCACGTGTAGCCCTGCCATAGCATGGGACACAAATGGGATTATCGTAAATTAAAAACTGGAGGGCACAGATGACCGCAAGATTTTAATCAGGGGTATCAGGACTGCTTGTCGCCATGCGGTGAGCAGCTATTTTAGCTTGCCGTCAGCATATTTATGCATTCACTGTAGGAGCTGGATTGACATTAGGATAGGCTCTAAAGCAAGCAGTTTTGTAAACCCTCTCTGGCTTGCCGGCTCTCACAGTTATCTGAACAATAGATGAACATCTCTCACTCACACACACACACACACACACACACAAGCACATCACTGGGTAAAGAGCGCTTTATTTAGAATTAGCCATATCAGAGATCCAGTGCTAGGCAGCGGAAAGAAACGTGATTAAATCCTGGCTGTAAACATCCATCTGCAGCCAGATTTGTCTGTTAAAATCCCTCTTCATACTGTCACGAGAGACCCAGGTTTTGCTTAAATCTCCTCTGTTTGCTGAAGATTAGGAAGTTTGCTACTTGCAAACATTTTAGAAACCATAGAAACTCCCTTTGCAGCCAATTGTAATCCTAGGTTTTGGTATTATTTAGTCAGACACTTACCAATATGAGTTACATGCTATTGCATACATACCCTGTGTATGGTTGCATAAATGCTAGTGTGTAACAGGAAAAAGTCACTAGAGTGTATATATATTTTCATGGGATTTCTTAAGAGATCAAACCCAGGGCATTTATTGATGGACATCTGTGATACATTATTGATTTGTTTAGATAGCTTCTAATTTCATGCATTCCCCATGGATTAAACTGCAGTGAGCCAGAGAGCAAGGTGGAAGGGAGTTCCCCTGGTTTAATACTCTTTCATGTAGCCATCATTGTTAGGCTAGCACAGGTGATGAAATGACCAGAGCAGCAGACAGCCTGCTGTCTGCTGCACACTGGGTGATTAGTTTTTATACTCCTTCTCCATAACCCACAGCCAGATATTATTCCTCGCTGTGCTAAACCACACTTATGTTGCAGCTGTGTCTTCTTCATTGTCCCTGTTTATGGCCTTCTTTTATCGACTTTAGAAAACGGAGGGTTTATTTCGAGTAGAGATGGGATAATAGATTTATGCTCCTGTTGAGGCATCTATCTAATCTATCTAGATCTGCTAGGATCTTTGGTAGTTGTAGGATAGGCTAATTTGCCTCTGTAGGGGATTGGCAGGAAATATTTTTAAATAATGAACATCTCTGTGTCAGGCATTGTGTGGTTTTAGTGTAGTCTGGACTGAAACCTGGGGCTCATGAACTAGTCTATATACAGTACAACAGGTGTGGTTGTTATTCCAGCTGGAGGAAGAGACAGTGACCTAGTGAAGCAAGGGCCACATTTACACTGGATAATTAGGTGTCTTTCTGTCTCCTGCAGTCCTAATACAGTCTGATATATATATATACATATATATATATATATACATATGAAATGTTTTTGTTTTTTCTTCTTCTTTCTCTCAGCCTTAAAGATGGAGTCAGCGATTGTACACTATATATATATATAACTTTTATAGCAGATATTACATTTTATACTAATGAGTTTTTCCACTGTGTGTTACTTCATCAGTAATTTGAGCGTTCTCATTGTTGAGAATGATTATTTGAGCGTTTTCAGTTGCCAGACATTGAGATGTCTGGCAACTGACTAAGCGACAGCACCAAGACAGTCTTGCTGCAATTCTTTATAAAAAATTATGTTTTAACTATGGAAGTCAGAAGCCACTGCGATCTGCAGCTTCCTCCTTAATGAAAACATTCCATTGTATTGCCTTCCAGCAGTCTCCCCACTCCAATCAAACCTTGTGTGAATGTTTTACAGATTAGGCCACTGCATTCCTTTGTGTGTGTGTGTGTGTGTGTGTGTGTGTGTGTGTGTGTGTGTGTGTTAGATCTGTTGTATGGATTATGTCTATTTGGGTGAGCGGGAAGTAGCAACACTGCTGGCGAGACAGCTGTAGGCTAACCGGTTTGAGTTAAACCTGGTGACATATCATTGGTCAGTCTCTCCGTGAACCCCACCCCTATGCAAAGAGGGGTGTGTCACAAGCCTGGCCTTGGTTATATAAAGCTGGTCATGCAGTGGTACATAGTAAACACTCAAACACACTGTTTCTGAGGGACTAAGCTGGGTTGCCCTAGTAGACTGGAACCCCACTCCCAACGCTATCCAGGAGGCACCTGTCAGAATTCAACATGGCTACCTTTGTGTCGGTAGGTTTTCCATGTGATCGGCATGCCACAGCTCAGCTCACATTTGCTGAATAAACAAACTTGGGCATGCCTGGATGGTTTGTTACAGCAGGTGGAATTATTATTAATTATTATTATTAGTATTATTATTAAGGACTGTAAGGAACGTCGCAAACGTGTCAATAATGTTATTCGTTTGAGCATTGCATTTGTTCCATCCATAGAACTATATGGCTCCATTGTATGGAATGCTTAATTTTCTTCATACATATTTTGTGGTTACTGCAATTTATTGCCAAATATGAAAACTTGATTCAGTGTGGCAGCCCTTGAATGTATGACTATTATTTAATATAGGTGGTACAACTTAATGGTAAGATTTAGTTTTATAAACATTAGTTTAAACGTTCAGAGTATGGCTATATACTGTATATTCTAATATGTATATTTGGTAACCCTGTCTGACTTGTCTGACTGCATCACACCTCATTCACATTCTTTACCCTGGGTAAGGTTGAACTCCCCATGGCAACATTACCTCCTAACATGCCAACTGATAGGCTAGGCTCTCTCCAGGCAGCATCAAGCATGTAGGGGTAAATCAAATGGTTGTGTGTTGGCAGGGCTGTGCTGGAAGCATCTGGATGTTTATATGTGTCATCCCAGTATGGTATGCTTGCTGCCTTCAGCTCCTTTTGTGAAGTATTCCTCAGCGGTGAGATGGGAAGATTAGCTTGACGTGTATGTGAGGCCCCCGGGACTGCCTGAGTCACCCAGGGCATTGGGGCCCATCTCATTTCAACCTGTTTGCCTGCCACGGTCACAGCCTTAGCCCAGCTCTGTGGCATCCCAGGGCGACACACAACACAATCAATACCTTCGAGTTCAGACTGGGTCACATCAAGCACTTGTCTGTCCCAAGGAAAGAGATTTTAGACAGCCCGGGCTGCATTTCATGTGGTGTTTTTTTGGCCAATACTAACTGAAAGGACGCTAAGTTGTTCTGATGGTTGATGCTGTGATTCAACTGATCGATGGCTCAGGTTTCAACACTTGGTCATGCTGCTGTTCAGCTTTGAAGAGCAGATTCAGGGACTTCTTAAGCTATGAAGGGTTGGTGTTTGTGTTTAACACAAACAACCATGCACATGCAACAATTCTCCTGAATTTCCCTTGGAGGATCTTTCAGTTTGTTTACCCAATAATCTTCTCACGTGCATGAGATTACAACATCTAAATTTGAGCTTTCCCTGTACCCTTTCCAAGATGGCCACCTGCCACACGTGCAACAAGACATCAAGGTACAGCGGCATGAACCGGGAGTTCACCCACTCGAAGTCCCGCGGCATCCCGGGCAGCGCAGGGAAACACAAGAGCCCATTGACCCCCAGCAAGCCCGCCAGCACCCCCAAGTCCGTTAGCAAAGAGAAGACACCTAGCAGTACACCCAGGTCAGTTATTTAAGCAGAATTTTAGGCATTTACATTCTTAATACATTTGATAGGTATCACAGACACCGTATAGGCAGATACCCGTTACATCTTCAGGAATGAATCATTAGGTTTCCGTGTATTCAGCATAAAGTGAACTTGAGGTGGCAGCCGGTGTACGTGCTGGTATCCGCACTCGTCGGATCATTTCCGTACAGACGGCCCACTTTGCGTTTTTCTGCCAATCTCACGTTACTCTTCCTGCGCTTCTCCTTCCTCCCAGCAGGCCCAGCTCCGCCAGCACCCCCGGGTCATGCTCCTCTTCCTCCAAGACCTCTAGAGTGAAGAAGTGGGTCGCCCAGCGCCTCAGCAAGATACTCGTACGAGAGGAGAAAGCAGTCAGCAAGAAGGGCAGCCTGAAAGACTTCCTGTCCTCCCTCTGAGCGTCTTAACAAAGACATTCTTTGTACAGATTATGTTTTCAAACCCAGGTTTAGACCCACTTGTAGAAAGCCTTTTTACGCCAGAAGCTGTGGGGAGGTGGTGAAATTAGCTTTTCTTCCTTGGCAGGTGTTGGAAGGGTTAGGGTTTGCCTTTCAACAGAGCTGCATTTGTACTATATGGCCCTGTTTTTGGAAAAATGATTCTGGAACCTGAATAGAACATGGAGGAGTGGATTGGTAACTGTCCTTCAGGGCTACAGCACCCTCTGTTGAGACAATTAGAGGAGCATGTTTTACATCAAAGGTGGCTCATGCTTCTTCTGTTCCCCTATACAGGGTTCTCAAAGGGGAACATTTCAGGAATTCCTTGGTCCCTATCAAACACCACAGGACTTCTAACTTTTCTTCTGTGGTGGAATATTTGGTTGGGGCAAGCTCAGCAACAGCCAAGCCAGGCTGCCATCCCTCTTATGGCTCATTTTCTGTTTTGATGTTTTGGTTTCAACAAATTACATTTGTATTATTCAGAATTGTAAGACTTTTAGAAGCTGAGCTTGCTGTTTCTATGACCCTCTCCAATGGGGTGTTTGTCTCACAATAATTATGCTGGCTTTACAAGGCTCATTGGTAGCGGTTTACATAAATATAGTGTCACTGCTACACTATGATCACTGTGGTGCAATTTTTGCACTTGTAAATAGAAATGATAAGTGGTCACCAGTGATATGAGTTTATAATAAAATCAGAATATGGGGAACATTAACTGTTGTTTACCTTGATTAGGCATGTCTGCCTAAAATCTGTATGACAAGATTTAGTGATAATCCATATTGCAAATAATTTGTATTACTTTGCTGCTAACTTTTGTTTCAGGGGACTACTGTCTACTTCCATATTTCTACTGCTTAATTGTCAAGCTTTGTTGTCCACATACAGAAAATGTTCTTTTTACATTGTCAATCTATTTTGTTTTGGTATGTATCAGCCATATACATCCTGAAATACCTCAAATTTGCACCTTGCTTTTATTTAATAAAATGTAATAAAAATATGAAGGAGGTGTTCTCTGTTCTTTCTCACATAACACGTTCTGAATAAGCCATATACATCTAGCTTGATCTGTAAATTTTTCTGATAAAAACTGGGGGTTCAGTTTAACTCCCATAAAATATCTATATTCATCCATATGTAATGTGGAGGGAAATACACCATAAAACACATTATGTAGTTGTCTTGTATACTTTTTCTATTTATGAAAACATCTGATGGTGATTCATGATAATGCATTTTCTATTGTTGTAATGCTTGCAATACCCTGGAGGTGGTGCTGGACTTTAACATGTGCACAAACCCTGTTACACAGGAAGTAGAGCTGTAGAGACATGTTAGCTAGTTAGCGTGTCCAAGAAGACTAATAGTGAGAAAACTAGTTACTCCCTCTGACAAGAACACTAAATTCCCGGAATTATGCGTTACTGACCTTTTTTCAAGTCCAACTGTAAATGTACATGCAATGTCAGACAGAAAACGAACGAGAGAGAAAGGGGGCAGAGAAGATCGAAAAAGACACAAGAGCTCCAATGATGATTTGGATCGACTCAAGATACACACCAAGAAACTCAGCCAGGAAGTGCAAAAACTGAAACATGTCGAGACATTGTGAGGATGCATGTTTTCTATATGTATGAATGTTGTCAACTTTTTAATAAATTATAAATGCAACTTGCAAGTTTACTCTTGTGTTTTGCAGTCTTTTATATTTACTTGTACTGTTAACATATTTCGCAGTTCATGTGGATTGTAATGTAACGTAGCTCTTGAGTCCATTAGGTATAGATTTGTAACGTTACTTTTCCCTTCATCTGCTGCAGCTATGAAAAACCCCCGCCTGGACTCATAAAGGTATGCATAATCGTCAGCAAGACTGCATTAACATTCGGTACATGTTATTAATATTAATTGATGCGTTTTATTTAAACTGCTTTTATAGGAGAAAGAGGAGAAACCCGAAGACTGTATTCCGGAAACACCTGGGAATGAAGACGCCAGGGACTTCCTGGCACATGCACCTACTAAGGGGTTGTGGATGCCCCTTGGCAAGGAGGTCAAGGTTATGCAGTGTGAGTGCTGGTGCAGTCCTTCACACAACACTGACTTTAGACACATGGGGCCTGTTCAGAACAGAAGGCAGCAGCCTTGATTCCTACTGGCTGAGTAACTGTCCTTCTGAGGTGAGGTGACAGTTGCTTAGCCTTCCAAGGTCAGCTTTCTTTTCCAAGCTGTTGTGTGAAGCTCACACAGTCCCAGCTGAACATCTGCCACACGAAATTTTTGCAATAGCCTGATGCTCATTACCTAAACATTACCTTACATAAAGTGTTATATCAGCCTGTTTAGCAATTTTATATCATTTTATATCATTCTGTAGCCAGGGGGCATGAGAGACCAATAGACTACTACTAACAGCCAGGATGTCTCCACCAATGAAATGCCAGCATACTTGACAAGTGGAAAATCTTTCCAATATTTCTATGTTGTCTTTTTAGAAATGGACTTGAATTCTCATGTGTGATGTCATACACTAATATTCTACCATTTATGGATGGCATCCTATAATGTGTTTTATTTCTGTTTCAGGTTATTTAACAGAATATTTAGAAATATTTGGTGAGTAAACACACAATAATGCCAAGTACCTCATTAAGTAAATGTTTCTCTTGACGCAGGCTGGAGATGCAAACGTTATGGCCACAGGACGGGCGATAAGGAGTGTCCCTTCTTCATCAAAGGCAATCAGAAACTGGAGCAGTTCAGAGTGGTGAGCTTGTTTGCCGGCTAGCACGTACTCGGCACGTATATGATGGCAACATTAAATGAGACACCAATCTAAATACAAGAGGTAGATGGGACTCTACATGCTCACCACAGGCTGAGGCCTGTATATAGAGCTGCCCTCAGTTGAGCTAGCTCATGTACACTCTGTGTACATATGGGCAGCAGACCCTTTGTCAATCGCCAGCTTCTGTAGGCCTGACAAGGAACAGCTTGTCCTGCTGCAACAAAGTCCACTCTAGATTTTCACACGGACACTGCTGCAATGATTTCCATAAGTGTAGCTTGTATCATATTCTCCCAGCTAGCATTGTGAAGGCAGTATGATTTATACAAGCTGATAGGGCACTAAGAAGTATATAGGGCTGAGAAAGCATTCAGCAGATATAAACGACTGTCCTTTGAATGTTTTTGTGGGGAGTGCTTACAGTGTTTCCTGCCTAATAGCTGGGTAATGGCATATTGTGTTGTATTCTGACAGGCTCACGAAGACCCAATGTACGACCTAATCCGGGAAAACAAAAGGAATGAAAAAGAAACCAGGTAGATCCTGTTTTTGTTCAGTCACGCAGGATGATTTGTTGTTATTATGACATTGTGTTCCTTTTTCCCATAAACACTGTCGCTAGTAGGACAAAAGTCTGTCCCCACCTCATCACCCACGTTAACGTCTGATACAGTATGATCCAAACACGCCTTGAAGTTTTGTTGCTTTGCTTCTCAATAGAGCAGGACTTAGTGTGGATGCAATTACTGCCTCATAGCAAAAGTCGGGTTTCCTTACTAGACAGGCTTGTGATAGTCACATTTATGATACAAGGGTGTGTTTTGAGCCAGGATTATACCAAGGTTATTAAAGCAAGTGCCTGACCATGGGCACAGAAAGTCTCTAGCTACTTAAATTGCGCACAACAGTCCTATATTGTTAGATTCATAATGTGTGCAAAATTGTTTAAACTAACTCCCAGTGAATCAACTCACCAATTTTATTCATTAAATGTCCTAAATGCACTTATTTAATGTGCTTGTGTTGCTAACTGTAGCCATCGGTTCCCAGAAATAAGAAACAAAATTGGTCCATGTGCCACAAAACTAATAGTAATCATCGTCATAATCATCTTGCAAGATCACTTTAGCTAATTCTTTAAAATGGCTTTCATTGCAACCTTGGAGTAACTTTATATATTCTCATGAATTAAGTATGTTATACAATTATGGGAACACAATAAATCATCTATTTTACTTGATAATATTTTCAATCTACCTTTTCTCAATTTTAGTATTTTATTTAATATAAAATAACTACATAAATAAGCAATAAATGTAAGCTTTTAGAATTTATACAGCTGCTACGGATTGTGACACAGATTTCGGACTTTAAATGCCCATGAACAAAATCAGATGTCAGTACAAATACATTTTGGGAAAACAGATTTGTATGCTGCTTCATCAATGAATGTTTGAAATAGTAACCTTCTGTTCATTGTTCACTATATAAGAGAACTATTAAAGAGAACTTAGGTCAGTGGTTCCGTAGCTGTTTATCATGTTATTGTATTTTCACCTCATAGTGCATGAAAGGATAGCCAAACCCTGTTTGCTGATTGTTTTAAAATTCACAGGGCATCACATCGAAGTGGTTCAATCATTAACTGCATTTACAGCAGATTGCTGGGCCAACCTTGAGGATGAGGTTTGCTTTGAAAAGCAACATGACATGTCAAGTAGTTGAGGAAAGTAATGCACCCGGGTGATCAGCCTGAGCCTGGCTAAATCACAGACCAGTCTGCCCTTGACAAGAAAGACGTCAACACTCCATCAGAACACGCTTTTTAGAGCCCCCTTTCTCTTATTTCTTCTTCACGAGTACACTCCCTGCCACCAAGTACATTTTTATCTTATTTCATGGCAGGCATCATGCACCTATGTTCCTGAGGATATTTCATCCTGCTTGATGGGTAGACTCACATTAGCAGGAGATGGTCTTGTATATCTGTAGCGATATGTACTCTGTTGTTAGCCTGGACAAACCATCCAGATCTGCTTTGCTTTGCACATCAGTCTGAGAACCTGCAATTCAAACAATTGACTGCCAGTTTTTTTTTGTTTTTTTTTATGCAAAAGGTTGCATACGCTTGCAGCTGTGTTTTGAAAATTATAGGCCAGGCATTTGTTGTTCTAATTAGCTGAAGGTGGTCCAATAACCTAATAATTGAATTGATGCCAGTTAGCACAGCCTCATCAACAAAAGAGTTTGAATAGAGAGGTCCTAGACTGAAACTATTCGTGGAGCTTGCCTTGCACTATTGGGTCTCTTTCATACAAGTCAGACTACTTCCTGGTGAGCCCTAGTCTATCTGTTCTAGGGTCCTCTGTGAGAGTGTTGCTGCTGCTGTCAAGCGGTGTCGTTTATACTTTCCTGTCCTCCTCCACCCAGGATCCAACAGCTTCAGCAGCTGCTCCAGGACACCACCACCTCCTCCTCCTCAGAGAGCTCCTCCTCTTCTGACCACCAGCACAAGAAGAAGAAGAGGAAAAAGGAGAAAAAGAAAAAAGATAAAAAGAAGAAGAAAAAGAGGAAGAGGAAGCACACGTCATCTAAAACTAGTGACTGTTCAGAATCGGAATAACATCCTGTGATCCCATTACAGACCTTTTTAACATGTACTTCAGTCCCCGCTGTGCTCAGTAATGCTCTGCAGTATATGAGGGAAGGGTTAACAGTGCAGCAGCCATGGTCTTTCTAACACTGAAATGTGCCCTCAAGACCAAACAATAGCACGCTAGGAAACTAGGTTTATAATCTGCGGACATTGTAACCCAATGGTTCCCAAACCTTCATATGACTTAAAGTGAAACAAAGTATGTGTGACCCCTCATAGCACATAAAGGTACACCCTTGCCTTTTGTTTGTGCAACTTGTTTTTCTTCACAAATGTTGTGACTCAAGATAATCTTGAATATATTTCTGAACCGCCAAAATGTATATGGGGGTTATCATTTAGTTTAATCTATTCTAGATTAAAATAATATGAAACACATTATATAGACATTTTGACAACATTTGTCCCCCCTGAATGACAGCCCCAGTCCTCACTTTGGGAACCACCCATCATTAATTACTTCTCCATTCATTACAATTGCTTGGTGCCTCAGCTACTTCTTCCTATCAGTTTGATCACATACAGTAACTACAAAATCATATACTGTAGAACAGCTTTTCAAGGGAGTGTGCATGTGGTTGGCCACATGCATAGGTGCGTGTGTCAGACCGCATTAATTGCGGGTTTATTGCCATTTTTGTTTATTACAGGAACTTGTTAGTTAAGATAGCATGTTAGGAAATACAGCATGTCATTAAGAGATTGTATTTTCCACTGTGTATTGCTGTTTTACCAATGTTAGGATACTTTGATTGTAGGCTTGTGTGAAACCGGGACAGTGGAAAAAATCTAAAATGTAACCATCTGGGTACTGCTAGTTATTTATCCCACACAAGCAAAAATGAATGCTTACGACTGCATATAAATATCTAGAATAATTTGGGGTTAGCACAGACATGTATGCCCCAGAGACAGGGTGAGAATGTAAGGGAATTTACTAAGCATTTTCCAATGTTAAGCTCCAGCCTGCAAACTAATAATAGTAACAATAAACACTCAAGTTGGCCTTTACTGAATTTGTTTTTCTACAGCATATTTTGGAGAATTCTATTGATGGGTTTTTATATATTGATCATCTTCTAATAATCCACTTGAGTGAATGAATACTCTATTTTGTAGTTGGTAACCTACACACAGTAGACCACTGCAGTGTGAGCGTCTGTCTCTACTGTATGCTGTGCAACAATGAGCAAGTATACGAAAATACAAATGCACAATTCTTACTCAACACAAACATTTGATTATATACATTGAATCAAACAATGCTCTAATGAGTGACGATGCATTTCTAAAAATGAATCCCTGTGCAAACAAGGAACTGGAAACATTCCTTCTTCCTAATGACCCTGATAAAGGCACAATTAACACAGGCCTACAGGGAATGTGCACACAAGATTTCCATTTAGATTTCTCTCTTAGTCATTATAACTGGTGGGAAGGCTGCAGCGACTGCATGCGAATGTATCCCCTGTGTGTGTGTGTGTGTCAGAGAAACTGAGAATCCATAAAAGTTTGATAGAGAGAGTGAGGGCTTCGTTGGATCCCTCTACCTGACCTCTCTCTCCTATTTTTCTCTGATTTCCATGGCAACTCTGTCTATTCAATCACTATGGCCGAAAGATTGTAAATAAATCAGCTTCACTAAAACCACATAGTGCACCTCCCCTGCCCCCTGCCTCCACATTCAAGCAGCCCCATGAATCTCCCAGATGAGTTCAGAGGGACTGTGCCATATCGAGGGGAGATGGCCTGGCCAGCGTCCTTATTATAACACTGTCTTCTTGGAGAAGAGAGCACATCGGATTATATGTCAGGACACTTAAAAGAAAAACTCCAGCACTGTCCTAAACCAAAATATGAAAGTAATGTGTTCTTGTGAACAGAGCTCAAATTCAGATATTTGGACTGCGTACCAAAATGATGTGGACAAGAAAAACATGCAATGTATCTATCCCTTCTTCTGCAAGGTGTACAAAGAAAACACATCAGTCTGAATGAGTTACACAACCAGGGACTGTACATTGAGAAGCACTTGATAAATGTAACAAGCCTGTATTTTATTTATTAAAGTGCATTTAAATGAATCACGCATAACATGAGTAGCACATGCTCTAGTTTCATTTATTTAATTTGCTTATTGTCTTAAATATAATATACATCTTCCAATTTCTTTAATGACCTTCGGAAGACCAGGAATAAGTGTAGAGACATTCAAACGAAGTAAAATAGTCAAACAATTACAGTTACATTATCATTTCAATCATGGCCTTTAAGGAAGGATATTGTCGTAACTAGGCTATACAGTTAAAAGGGGCATTATCATTCTGAAAGCCCGGATGCATATAAAAGCCAGTCGAATCATTATAGCTCAATGGACCAATAATGGACCTCTCAGTCTAAGTTGCATTGATGTGCATCAAGAACTGAGCCGTGTGTTTAGATAAGAGGTTTGCAGAAACTGGAGCCTCCTCCTATGGCGGCAGACAGACAGACCTTGGCGAATATATATGTTTTTCCTTTGTCTATGACTATTCTGTCTCCCCATCACACTCGACAAAGGGAGTCTATCCTGCTAACTTACTAAAGCATTTTTCTCCTGACACTGGAGGGGTCAAAGTGCTGTTCTGCCTCTCCCAACGTCCATTCTATACGTTGTTTTTGTTTTGTATAGAATGGACTTTCCTGTCACTGCAGCAGTTTGAATAGCACACAGACACACACACACACACACACACACACACACACACACACACACATTCTGAATCAGAGAGGGAACTGGAGGGAGAAAAAGATTAAGACAGTCAGATCGCCCTGACACACTGAAAGAAGAAATGTGAGAGCAAGGGATGTATGGAGGGATGATGGAAGAGGCAGAGATGGGGAGGTTTAGAGAGTTGTGTGGGACACTTGGCTATGAAGGAGAGGAAAGGGAGATAACAGAGGAGCACATGGCCTGGGCTGATGTGGATGAGACACACTTCTCTCTCTTCCCCCCTCTCTGGATTTGGTGGTTGTTTATTGTTTCAGCATAGGGCGTTTTCTTTTTCTATTGTGCCTTTTCTGACGTCTTCTTTGTTGGCTTATTAAATCTTGCCAGAAACTAAATGTGTGTGAACGTCCCTTAGCTGGCCAACTCTGTTTAAGCCTATCTTTTGTCCATAACAATAACACAGTAAGCTTTGCTGACCAAAAAGCATTGTGGAGGCCATATGGCGTGCAGCCTACATGAATTATTAAAGTCATCCTTCAGTCTTGCATTGTGATAAGGAAACGTGTGTTCAGTGCACCCGTTGTGAAATACTGCGTTTATTTTAAGTTACGTTAAGTAGCTGATTAGCAAACACTGTATGATGTAGGCACATTTTATTTTTTAATCTGTCAGAAGGTTCTCCGTTCCTTCAGTTATCATGTTTTTTGCCTTGTAATTGGTCTCTATCCTTTTCGCATTGCTGGTGGACGCAAAGGAGAAGAGCCAACCCAGCCAGCAGACGGCGAAAGGAAAGAGGAAGTGGAACATCAGCATTATCTCTACGGCAGAGGATAGGAGGGAAAGACGGCGAAAACACATTACTGGGTAACACACGCGAACTCCAAACATCTGCGCTTTGCTGGAAGAAGTCGCCGGGCATCGCCAGGTTTGTGTACGCAACGCATTCATTTAAGTCCCCGGTGTTGGGTATGAATTTAGCTACACTTATCTGCGTTTCTCGCAAATGTTCAGTGTCATCATGTTGTGAATCGATGCGCTTTGCCTCGGCCAACCTGTGTGTTTTGTTCCCTGTACAGTTGAGCAGGCTATAGTCAATTACGTTATTTGATGTTATTTGTCGCTTACTTTTTAAAGAGGCTACATTGTATTGGGCGCTGTTTTGAAATGTCCACGAATGTCAAAAGCGACAATGTTCATCCCTTCCGTTTGCGTATCTTGCACAAGTATCATTTTACAATCAAATGTAAATCGGAAGTTGGGGCATTGTTCTTTGCTACTGTCAAACTTACGGTGACATATTTATTGTTTTCTGCGTAAATGCCTCAATCTTATTAATTGCTAAAGAGCAGTATTAGTAGTGTGTGGTGTTAACTCAAGACCAGCATGCTGGCAACTGTAGGGCAGTGATCGGAGTTGGAAGAGAACCCCAGCATCTTCTGATGTATATTTGAGGCACTCATGTCTATAAGCCCCATCATGAGATGGAATAACAAAAATACTGCACCGCATTAAACTGTTTATAGCGCACATTACACTGTAGCCTATACAACGCGACTGCTAGTCAAGATACTTTTTTAATGCGCTGCGCGAAGTAAACGCTCAACGTTATCTCGCTAGCCATCACTTATAGGCCACGGCATCACCCATGGCTTTTATATCCATCCCCCTGATATTCAGCCAGCTTCCACTGGCCTTGTATCTCGATGCATGCTTGCTTTGTCATCGCTGGTTGTGATGAAACCATGCACTGCTGTTTTGTTGTTATCTTAAACAATATGTATGCGCACACATAAATGCATTCAAAGACTGATACACACGGAGCACATTAATGCATTTCGACTTATGTAGGACTACTTGTTGGACTGGTTAGGGGAGTAAGGGATAGCATTTGTGCTTGTCTGCAAAGTGGTGATAACTGGTGAAAATCAGTTTATTGTTAAGACTTTACTAGTTTTTTTTCTTGGTTGCCTATTAAACTGTAAAGGATGATTTCATGTGAAATGTTAATTGACAGTTTGAGTGGAATGTGCTCACTGAAGTACAGACCACACTTCGTGAGATTAACATACTTCTAGGTGCTTGGACATAAATGTAGTTCAGGTAATGTACTGGATGCCAGACCTCAACATAGTCCTGTTTAACCGGTATGTCTATTTTATACATTTGTTCAGTCTGGTAGTGAAGTGTGCCATCACATAAGCTACTTTTAAAAGATAACCTTTTGTCAGAGAAATGCAGACACATGGGGAAGCACATGTTTTTTGGCCACAGCAAACATCTAGTGTCTCTTTAGCTGCCTTGCCCATATAAACCTTTCTTCATTCCTGCAGGACGTTAAAAGTAAGCATGGAAATGGAACGTTGCAACACAAAGATAATAAGTGAAAAGTTGAAACACAGCACTCTTGGATGTGCCCCATGAATTGTAACCCAAATAAATGAATATATAGACTTGAGGTGCCATTTAATCTTTCTGATCAGATTAGTAGAAACGAGGTGAGAGAGAGAGGGGGGAGAGGCAGCACTGGTATCGGTTGACGTTTGAAGACAGTAGGTGGCTGCACTCCCTTTTATCAAGCTGCAATGCACATACTGTATAGCTGGTGCAGGGTTTCTCAAATGGGTGTATATAAAACACCAACAGGGTTACATGAGGTAGAGAAATAACTAAGCTGTAAGAATAATTGTTCAAATGTTGATTATGTGTTCTCCCCTTGCCATTTAGTTTTATTGCTGTGTAGTCTTGTTTTGTTCACAACTTTAACGATTTCTTAAAGGGGTGAAGTAAAGTCTGTTAAGAGTACTCTGCTTGTAAATGAACTGAAAGTGGATACGATAGACAAATAAATGTTATAATGTGTGCAGTGCAGTCATTCTCAAACTATTGACCTCCTCTGACCCCATTAAAAATCATATACAAGCAAAACAATATACAGTAGAGTAGACCTATAGATGGCACTGAAAAATGTAAGGCTGTTATTATTTATTTATTAATTTAAAGACTATAAATATAAAAATAACTAACTGTAATGTAATAAAAAAAATAAAAAAAAGTCCAAATCTTGAAATCCTCTCATAAGTGCTTTCAGCACTGCGGCTCCTCACCTCACAGTTGGCACTATACGTGACACTGCCTCTCGCTGGGCAGCCTCTCACCTCCCCAAGTGCCACCGCGCCAATTTATGCACAGATCTGCTCTCACTCGCCTGACACTAACCTTGCTCACCTACTTAATGGGTCTCGCTCGCCTTGTCACCAAACACATACTGTAGCGAAGCTAGCCCTGATGACAATGCTGCTGTCATTCTTCTAATGGTATGTTGTTTGCTTATGATAACTGGTGTGTGACCTCTCTGTGTACGGACACGTGCGCTAGCTGTAAGCTGCTTTGAATAAAAGCAGCTGCTAACTGCTGTAAGTGACCCCCCCCTTGACCCCCACAGATGTACAATACAGTTTTTAAGCTTCTCTCGTTTTGTGCTGACACTTCCCCCCCACCCTTGAAAGCATTGGTTTGTGCTGTACTTTTCTTTTCCCCCTCCTTGATATATATGCCTGCCTGTTCCTCCTGTTATCTGTCCATCTCAATGAGCATGTGTTCCCTCGCCCCCACCTCAAAGTCCTTGCAGTGCCGCACCAACACTGCACTGGGTCTCGCTGTATATCTCCCCGTCCTTTGTACGGTGTTTTGAGCAGCCTTAAGACACCTATCTGTTCTCTGTTGCTGCCGGGTTAGATTCATGTTGCCGCTCCGAATTAGATGAATGTTGCGGTGCATAATCGCTCCCCGCGGTGTACAGTTAATTAGAACCACAGGTAGGGAAGGCGTGAAACAAGGGTGTCAGAAAGGGGAGCTTGGGGGGTTTGGGGTGTTCTCATTGGCATTACTCTAGCCTGGTTCTGTCATCAAGACTGCTAATAAGGCTTTGTGTTTAGTTAAGTGTTCGTCTTGAGGTGCAAATAAACCAGAATAATGTTGTTGTTGTTTTTTAGGGGGGGGGGGGGGGGGGGGCACAAGGAA
>JAODUG010015690.1:0-23316 GCA_027564795.1 Aphredoderus sayanus | reverse complement strand
ATCCAACATAAGTTCTGGTAATTTGTTTATTTGTCCGTGAAACAAAAATCACAGGCAATAATACACTTTTCATATATTTCAACACACAGCAACAAGTGCTGTTGCTAGGCAACAGTGGCAAGGGATGGCTTTGTGGCTAAGGGACAATGGAATGACACGTGGTATTGAGAAATAGTCAGCCCAAGGAAGCACGCGTGAGAAGCGCCAATCAAACAGCTACAGTAAGTGGAAGCAGGGTTGGTTAGATATGAGGACACCAGTGAGGACAGAACCATGCTCGTCATTTGAATGTTTTACTGTTAAGAGCAAACATATTTCAGTCTTAGTTCTTAAATGTGTTTATTTGTTATCTAGACACACTGCTGAGCATCAGTTCCCTGTTTCATATACAATCAATACGCTACAGCGCAAAATGAATCCATATAAAAATGCCAGAAGTATAACAATAAAAAACAATAGCCAGGCAGCGGTTCATATGGGACTATTTCATTCACTACTCATCCACTGAAATGGAAAAGGTAAACACCTCTGCTCATAGCCTGATAGATGCTTCTCACAACAAGAACAGACAGAAGAACAACCATTTACAAAACAGAGCCAGATCACTATTATAAACACTAGCAATTAACAAATAAAACAAGCATGCTACCAGAGCATATGTCTCAATTTTAATCAGCACTGTACCTTAAAGCACAGTTCAACAAGCTAATACTGTATTACCATACAATTCCAACTTGTCATTTATTTTAAACCCTGCTAAATTCTAACATCAACCTGTCTGTTTCCTCTTATTAACCAACGTACAAAATATTGATCTCCTTATTGTGGTGAAGGGATAGCCACGCCTGGGGGGCAGGGCAGACCAATAAGCCAATTAGTCACTCCCTATTTTAGAGGCTCCCTCACACCTGTGTTTCCCCAGGGCATGACTGTATCCTGCAGGGCAGCAGGGTTGTCTGAGTACTGGTAATGAGGGAAGAATACTGTTATTTAAGCACGTGTTTGTTTTTATAGACCACATCTGATACAAGATATGAGATGCTTGCGGTCCAGTGCGGCTGCCTGAAGGATACGTGGTTCCCACCGTTGCTCCGTTCCCTCCCTTGGGAGGCAGGTATGGCTAGGAAGGGATACGTGCAGTTGTTCGTGCGTAGGTTTTAATGTTAAGGCATGTTTGGACACATGACCTTATTTTAGTTCTTTATGCTTTAATTTCAGGTGTGATCAGCAGTTGACTGCTGATTTGCCAGGGTTTTTCTATTTTGCTTTTCTTCCGTTAATACCGAGTACACTAGCCTTAGATGACCCTCGGACCATTTAGGACCCGGGCATAGCGGGGCTCATTAAGGGGTAACACTGGCGTCGAGTGGGGGCTCTGGCCTCTACGGCCCCACCCCTACTATTGCATGCTCGTGCGTGTGGACTTAAGCACTCTGTCTGTGGTTCTGCGTGCTGTGTCGTTTGGCTGTATACCTTACTAACGTCTGTATTTATATTTGCCGTGTGTTCTCTATGGGGTGTAGTTACTGGCACATTTCCTTACAGGTGGCATAAGCTCTCCGGGGGGCCCAGAGGTACATTGCCCCGGTATTGTCAAGTTTGTAAACGTTAGCCCGTGACAATAGCATAATAAAGATACTCAAACGCATTGTATGTCTCTCTTGCTTCCCGGTTCATATCATTCAAGTGGTGTTACATTATGTTTTTGAACATTTCATGAAACTGGAAACACATTTCTAATTAACGCAAACAATAATTTGAGCACTTGTAAGTTACAGTAACTAATGTGAGGGATTCAAAGTGTATTCAAATTCAGGATGGTGTTCCTATCTGATAATACCACTAGGACATAACCATTTAAAATGCAGCAGATTTTAAAGACCTGGCGATTCTTAAGGCAATTGTGAACAGTTATTGGTTCTATAATGTTAGTCACTTCTATTTACTCTTCCCGGAATAGCGTATATCTTACTTTTAATGTGCCGGATTTTGATAACCTAGATACAATATGAAGGACCTTTCCAGAACATCTGTTTAGCCATTCTTTAAATAAGGCTGCTTTGTCAAGCTTCGAAAAGGTCCTTTTTATTTGAGAGAGCTGGCTCGTAGACCAGTGGCATGTACTAACTTTCAAATGGCTCACTGTCTGATTTAAGAGGCTCTGCACTTCATCATCCACTGCAGCACTTAAGAGTCTCTCCAAGTGTTTGAAGATGCCAGATTTGTGGTCAGAACATCCAATTCTCCATGCTCTCTGCACATCACTTCACCACTGTTAAGTGGGTACATTTGTGGTTCTAAATGAGTTTTGATGCCAGCTTCATCTTGAACTCAGCTGGCTGCGCGATCCCATCACACTCCGAAGCTGTCTGTACAGTATAGCTTTGTTATTGAATGACTTTGTCAGTAATTTTGGCAGACATAATTGCTGATTCATCTACCTCTCATTTATATAGCTGACAAAAGTAAAGAATTAGATACACACCACAGTAATAGGATACACACCACACTTATAGTACAAATATCAAAACTTATGCTTATGTTGGCAAACCAAGCAGAGAATTTCTGTGACGGTAGTTTTTATTTCTTTTAATAACATGTGGTGTCTTATCCTTGAGCTGACCGCATACAGACTACAGATCCTTGGGTCCTCGACAGAATCACCGGTTTGCCTGCTAATTACAGAGCTTCAACACGCAGCTTTCAGGTTAGGTTGAGAGGTCATAGCCTCCTTTTCCCCCCCAAACTTTAACCCAGAATCAAAGCCCACCTGTCTATAACACCCCCAAATACCATGGCAACAATTCACAGGGGACTAAGAAACCCTCTGTCTGTGTCAAGAAAAACTAGTCTAGCTTCAGCTCACTGGCAATATTGTCAGGTGCACATAGGCTTATTTTCAGGGAATTGAAGTTATTTCTTTCATATCTTAATGTCTTTGAGTAATTTAGTATAGGTACATACTGTATGTGAATAGTGTGTACAGTAGACAGTCTTAGGTAAACTTGGCTGACATCAGTGTTCTCATATTCTGTCTCTCAGGACCCACCTCATCTCACTAATAGACTGCAAATGGCTCCGTGTACACACAGCAGCTCATGCATATGAATATAGGGACAGTTTATTTGAGAGGTACAAGAGTGGATGGAGAAAGTACATTGTTATTGCAGGTCTCCTAAAACTATGTTTTGAAAATTCCAGAAATTATAATTGGAGATTGAATTTATAACATCACAATACTACAAATTCACAAGAGGTGAAAAAGGTAACATGCTAGGTCTGCGGGCCTCAGCCCCTGTTTACATGTGATTTAAACATGTAAACGAAGCATTCTGGTGCACTCTGAGAAGAAAATAAACTGGGAACTTGTAGGCTATTTTATGGTTTGTGAGGCAGAGGCTAAAAAGAGGGTTCTAAGATTTATATTTACATAATATACATTAAATATTTACTTAATATCATAATTATTTTACAGAACAGGTGCATATGTCTATGGGGAGACATGAGTAGACATGGGTCATATGGATCCAGTATCTCAATTACCATTATAGAACCCTCAAAATATGCATGTGAATTTAGTAGGAGAGGTAGATAGTGAAGAGAGCTGAAGGTAGAGGTGCAGAGTAGCACAGGAAATAAAACAAATACTTAATTAGTTGGCCAAATGACTTAGCTGGAGAAGAAATACATTTTAGAAAAGAAAAGATATTCCACACTGCAACACTTCCTGGGTCTGTTTAATGGTGGGCTGAATGGTTAAATGGCCACACGAAGAAAACAAATTTGTCACACATGGGACTGAAGATGCTCACTTTAACAACATTATACATTTTATACTCCAATGGGGGCCTCTTGTTGGATTTAAAAGCCAGTCAGTGCCGTAAATCTGGATGGACGATAAGGCAGAGATAGCAGCAGAGATGAAAAAGTGTGGAGGGGCTTGTACTATTGAATTTTAGACCATGAAAAATAAAACTTATACAATTATTAGAGAGGTGTCATGCCCTTGGTTTACTGGACTAAATATATTGCTTTTATACTCCTTTGCAGTGGCTGGTTACCTTCAACCTGTGAAAACCTCAAACTGAAGCATTGTGAACATAATTTCACAATGAAATGATTTACTTCAGGGAAGGCTATTGTGGTACATGCTTAAAGGTGTGGTGTTATAGTAGCACTGTATTTTCTACGTTAGTAATCAGCATCACTGGCATTTTGCATGCACATAAAACGACACCAGGTGATTTCACTAATTAGTTCTTCTCTCTAGGGTCAAAGCGCACTCATCAGTGAAATCACACAACATATTGATTGGCCGTACTAAAAGCTTGCAGACTTGGCTCACAATTGTGCATGTTTGGACACAATTGATGTGCGGGTTTAGATCTAGCCTTGAATCACAAATTGTCTACAAAGCAGAGCAAATTGGTGCTTTAAGTGTGCACATTTCACTGCACTAGAGGGTAACTGAGAATGATCCAATAAGAAAGGAAGCAAACTGGAGTTTCAGTTTAGTAGGAATGTTACACCAAATGGCAAAGAATGCAGAACTTAAGACTACTCTCGACACCTAAGTCAGTTAATTTAAATGCTCCAAGTAACAATGAAGCAGCAAATTAAGCAACACTTAATTTCTCTTTCATTAAAGCTCCATCTCCAATTGCTTACATTTTACTCTGATCCCAGCTTTACGAGCAATAACTCCTGTCCACATTTCTTACACAGTAAACTAGTAGTATAACTGCATAACTAAACATTAATAGTTCTTGTTATTCAGTCACCTTACAAAATACAAAAGATATCTATCAGTGAAAAATGAATGGAAATCATTGCAGATGATAATGTCACTGACCTTTTTAAAAACATTACATGTTTTAGTACAGTCTACATCCTTTTGGGAAAAGGTCAGATTGCAGAAAGTTAGCAGGATATTTAGCTATACATCCTAAAAAGGGTATCTGAATACTGTTCTATGTAAAACATTTATTTTCTAGACATATTGGAGGAGAGGTTGGAGATAGTGGCAATGAATACACTCTCACATTGGAACCAATTGCAACTTCTCGAATGTGTCTTTCATGTGTAACACATTTCTTTACAAAAGTGTGGACAACTGCTTTGTTATAAATACAGTAGAAAATGTTGGAAAATATTGTTCAGCAAAGCGGTGAGGAGTGGAGTGGCTCTTTGTCCTCCTTCTCCCTACACCACCAGATAAACATTAGTTGGGATAGAAATTCTGCCATGCCATTCTGGTGGTGCTATAGCATTATCGAGTAGTATACCTTTAAGATATCATTTTTCTAGCCTCAGAATCTCAACCCGCATGCCCATACAGTACATCTAGTAACCTGAAAAGCTGTGCCTATAGTGAGATAAGGCTGCAGATTGGCTCCCAATAATAAAAGGTGTTGGATAAGTCAGGTCATCTCAGTTGCAGGTGCCAGTGAATTGATGAGACTTTATTTTTTTTATAATCTCCAGTTAAAATCCTAGCTACTGCAAAATTGGAGCACTTGGGCCAGAATTATGCCATTATATAGGTCAGTATACATAAAGTGGGAAATAATATTATAAAATTGTTTAACAGTAAAGCCTGTTTCATTAGCTAATTGGAGATTGTTCTTAACCTTTTAAGGGAGGGTTATGTACAGTACCCTCTTTTTCCAGGCATCACAGATGATTGCTTTTTGGCAACTGTGTGGACAGTATATTAGTTGATAGGATGCCAAGAGCTTTTGGAATCAGATCTATGGTACTTTTCAAAGTTGTGAAAATACAAATAATGTCAGCAAGTAAAAAAAAGTTTTATGTCCATCAAATGTTTTTACATTTGATGGGCATAAAGCAAAGTAAGGTACTGTACATAATACAATGTAATAGATAAGTACTGTACAAACGCTCTAAAGGCCAAAAGCTTTTAGTAAAATAAATGTTTTACACCATACAGTATATTGTCAGTAATGGAGGAGTGGAAAACATCAGCCAGGATATTGTCTTTCAATTATTCCTTCCTTCTATTAAAGCAGATACAGTACTGTTGGTGCCAGCAGCCAAGAAAAGTGTTGAAAAAGCATTAAACATGATAGAAACTCCTTATTATGGTCAAGATGGTGCCAGTGTGGAACCAGTGTGCACTGCCAAAGCCGAAAGTGTTAAGGTCTAGCTTGGAATTTCGAGTAAAAGTGGTGTGTGTTAAAAAGTTTTTTTTTTGTTGGTTTGAGTGACAGCCAGTAGAGAGAGTACGGGAAAGGAATGACAAAAGGACGGTGTGGGGAGGTACAGCAGAATACAAGCGAGGTTCTACATGTTTTGAATAGTTACTATGATTAAATGGACAGCACTTACTGTAAGTACCAACAGATCAGTCCCAAGCAGCAGCTACAGTGACAACTACTGTACAAAGTAGCGATGTAGCACGAGAGGATATAACAGGCAGTATTGTTAAGACGGCGTCACGCTCCCCTTAAACACCCCTTTACTACATGTCAATGTGGCGAGCACAATGAGTAAATCAGTGCTAGTTCACATTCACTACTCACATAAGCCTCTGTCATTCGTGACATTCTTTCCATCATCCTATATGGCCTTCATAATGGCTGCCAAAAGTGGCAAGAGAGACAGGACCACACTTCGGATTTCTTTGGACCGTAAAACTGGAGTGAAAGCACTTGAGGGTGCATAAATCAATTCTTGTCTTGGCTGTAGCTTACTGTGGTACAGGAGCCAAGTGCGGCCATTTTCAGTAATGAACCGAGGTACAGAGGCAGTGCTTTCTCTCGCCATGCCAAGATGTGTCGGCACATTTGTTGCCATTCTACTTTAATGGCTTTTTTTCTTTTTACTAAACGCAGAGTCATTTGTGACAGTTAACTCTAATAATAGTTTATGGACGACACTGGAAAGCCAAATGCTTAACTTTTCTGAACCTGTCAGCTAAATAATGTTAGAGGACACAACCACCAAAGAGTAAAGAATCTGTCTCACTTCCATAGATTTGGATTCAAATAAAATCCCACTATATTCTAATGCATCGATGCAACTTTAAAACATCATTACCTTTCAAACTTAAAAAAGGCAGATGAATGAATTACCCAATCAAAAAAAAAAGTACTGTTTGATGAAATTATAAAAATGTAACAAAAGCCAACATAGACTAGGTACATTGACTCTGAGAGGGGCTAAGATCATGAATAAAGGGACAGCTGCAATCATTTAGAATCACCACTATAAAAGTAAACTGACAGACCATAGAGGGCCTTCACACATCAGGTATAGCTGTTACTGATGAATCACATGGCCTTTCCTATCCCCTCTATCTCCCGACTGCCATGGGAGGTCAAGATTTTTTTGCTTGTCAAATCTATTCGATATACAGCTAATCTGTAATTCTGCTTTTCATTATATTCAGCCATAGACATGAAGCAGGGCTATACTGGAAACTGACAAAGAGTTAAGTGAAAGTGAATTTTCATCTAATCCATTTAATCTTGAGCATTATGTAACACTTCAAACTCCTACTCTCCTCGAGACATTGTTTTTACCACAGCAGCACAATATTGCAGGTAAATTGTCTATGGCAATATTTCAATTATATCATTCCCACGCCACAGGCTCTTTGTGTTAATTCATAGTGTTGTCCCTGGGACCTTTCATATTTTATTCTGTGGATTACTGTCATGGGGACATTTCTAAATGGGCCCTTGTGGAATTTAAATTATGTTCTCATTATATCCGCATTATATACAGATTAGTGATTTAATTGCATGCTAATGTGCCTACATCAGCACATACTGTATCTGTTTGGTGAAAAAGTAACATTTCCACACATTCCTGAGAACCTACTACAATAGCTGCTTAACACTTCAAATATTGTAGTTGGAAATTCTTCACAAATGTGTTCCGTTTTAAAAACGTTTGTGAATGCAGACTGGGAATTTTCAGATGAAATACCAGTAACTAACTATATTGGTTGGTGTGGGTCAATTAAACCCGCGCAAAATATATAACAGCGCAGGGTAGGTGCAATAGGGCAATAGGGCCATGAGGTAATGGAGCACAATTAACCATGCCTGACTGCAAACAAGAGGTGCCTTGGTAACACAGTATAATCGATTATCCCAGCCACACTATTTTATCTCCATTTCTTGTTTTGGCCAGAATGGTTACATTGGGCTACTTATGGACTATTCAGAGTCAATGGACTTTTTTCCTCTTTCAATGAATGAGTTATCTTATTTAATAATTATGAGCACATAGGATTTAGACATCGTTCTCAAAATGCCCCTGTAGATTGATCTTATTCAGTTGTCATGTTAGTCACAATATCACCATAGACATGCATAAACATGTGGACAGATGATATCATGTCACCCACGTTGGTGAAGGACTTATGGGAGTTTGATTTCATGAACAGCAGTTTGAGAGACGGATTTACGATGCACTGTACCCTCACCATTGGTTGACAGGGTCATGTGATCTTTCATGACTGGTTGAAATATACTATCTTTATACTTTAGCCTTAATATCCACGTATATCACAACAGCTGTACCTTGAGATCACATTAGAATGTTCTATGAATTTTAACATAAAATACGTTTTATCCCATTTGTGAAGCTCTTTCACAGCAATATGTAGCAGGAACTGTACATAGTAATAGTACTGGAGCTCTTAATACTGGTTGGAGATATACCCAAGCTGCTACTAAGGTACAAAATCTAGAGATTACAAGGCACACAGGTTTAACAAGTTAGAAGATTTAAATGCAATATTTTTTAACAAGGCAAGGGTGCATTCAGTTTCCTCAAGTGGAAATATGTTAAGCCAATAAAAGGCAAGAGGCTTTTTGTCCTATGTTTAAAATTTATAGAATCCAGAAAGATATGGCAGTTCAACTGCCAGGAATACTAACTGCAAAAACACTGCCATCCATCAAAATGATGTACAGTATTACATTACATGCACTGGAGGCAATGTCAGCGACCTGTATAACTATTTTAGAAATCCATTATGACATTCCAAAAGTGAATAAAAGGTAATTTGTATACACCAGTTGCTTAATCTTTTGTATTACTGTTATCAATTTCCCTTAGTGACAGGTGAGATTCGAAAACATACTGGCATGTGATACCCAATCCCCAAACCGCTGTCTGTGAAGGGCACTCTAGAGAGCCCCATGTTGCCCATATGACGGCATTGAACGACTATAAATGTCACCTGGAGCGATGAAATGTAACAGACACATCCAGATTCACGTCGCTGATAAGAGGGAAGAGACATGACTTGAAGTGGAAACCAATGCATCACGTATTGCTCCCTCCCTCTCTCCCCCCTCCCACAGCCTTCTTCCCGCTCAAGTTGGCAGATGGAGGGCTGTCACTGCACCGCAGGGTTCACTGAAGGGTATGAATCCAGTTATTATCTCTTGTTAAAACTGTATCTGCTCAAGGAATAGGCAGGCAAGGGGGAGATATGAAAAGCATATCAATGAAGGAGAAGTTTGTTCGTAGACTAAATGATCAAAGTTTAAAAAAATGGCAAAGCTAAACTGAGGCATGCCTTCACAGCACTACAGCAAATCAGAAGTTTGTCTGTCTTTGGTTGGCTGTGCTAATTTTGTTTATTTTGCCAGAAAGGCTTTGATGAGAGTTGATTAAGTCAGGACTGAAACAATAAGGTCTTGAAGAGATTACAAAATTACTTTAATTGCCGGCGGACACTGTAATTACAGGGTCCAAATGTGTTAACAGTGTGATATTGGAAATCAAATGACTGTAGATGTCTACTTTGTACACGTCCAATCTCTCTTTTCCTCTTACAATAGTCCTGGCTTTTATACATGATTGCAGTATACTAGAGTGTGTGGTAGGTATGCCATTATGGTACCATGCAGTAGTAATGGCACAGACTTCAATATTGTGATTGAAAACAATACTTCAACATTTAGCTGTTGAGGAATTGTATGTCTGCTGGCTCTAGTTTTTTTTTTTTTCTGCAACCAACTTGGCACAAGACCACATAATAATCTATTTATGATAAATAATGTATAACGTTCATATGAGAAGATAATTAAAAAGCTAGTTGATCTGAATAATTTAAAACAACTCATAACATACACCTACAATTGAAGTGAAGATAATTGCATTGCAGCCTGTGTACTGTAATGAAGCATTATCGCATTTAGTTTCTCAAAGTGAAATTGTCACAGAAGTATTAATAGTAGTGAACATTAAATAATACCTCTAGTCTTTTTGAAGCAGATTTATGAAGGATTCTAAATTATGTTATGTACAGATCTATACTGTTACAATTTATAATATGGCAATTTTAATGACATTTTGCTACATAAAACACATTTCCCTTTCTCATTTCACTATATATAAATAGTCCTTGCTTTAAGCATGTTTAAGCAGCTTTGTTAACCAGAACATAAAAGCTAATTTACGACAAACAAATTCTTACGGTGTAGCATCAACGCTTCCTTTGACCCGTGAACATATTTCTGTCATGCACACCTCCAGTCACTCATCCCAGAAGTACATGCCCAGGTCAGTAAGAAACATCTGTAACAGGCAGCCCTTGGGTCCTCAATATTCATGGGCTATCACCTAGAATTTATCAGTGAATAATTTGATCTGCTCGTGAATTGGATATGATACAGCTTCATACTGTTACTACCAGGTAAAATGTGATTGACTGTGTGTGTGCAATATATAGGTTCTCATAAGATGTCTTGAATAAATCTTCCACACTTTTACAAATTGTTGTAAACAGCACACATGGGTATAAATGCCTGTTTTAGTTTTCAGACGGCTCCTGTGGTTGTAAACGATGTTACAGAGATGTTACTTTGGTTTGAAACTTGCATAGTGTATCCCTACCGAGTGCTGAGTTGCTGGCTGGAGTGGCTGACACTCCAATACTCCACCTAGAGCAATCTTGTTTTCAGATAGACTGGAGTTATACATGTTGAACTGCGTGTGTTCAGGTGGTGGTACGTTAGTTTTCTCAAACCTAATGGGAGAATCTAACCTGTTCAGTCCTAACTGTAGATGTGAATGAGTTTGTTTGTAGAAAAACCTTTGCACATTCTTGTGGAAGGCTATATAAATTAACATGACTTGGCTTAAAAGTAAAGTAAGCGTGTTTACTTCAAACTCAAATCAAATCAACCACACCTCTATCTTCAGTGTCGTATGGTGCTCCCTCATAAGCTCTGTCCTACACATTGGAAACGCATTGTGAAGGCTAGGGCATTGTTATTAGCGGGGTTCTCCACTTGTTTGTGTTTCTATTTATGGAGCCAGGGTTGTGTAGAAGTACCGGATTATTCTTTCAGCACGCACAGGGAACGATAAGATAGCGGACTGCAAGGAGATATTTGACAAAAAGTGAATTAGCTTACAATCACTAACTGTACATTTACTGGCATTATTATAGTGAGAAGCTATAATATTACATTTTATACAGTAAAGATTCAACAGAATAGTTTAATAGTTCAAACCCAAAATTGCTTTCTCAAAGGATAAGTAAGACTTTACATTGAAGGGTTACAGAGAATAAAAGAAATAAACCAAAGGCCCAGGATATGTGGGTTAAGTGAGGTTAGTAGAGAGGAAATTGGCAGTGTTAAATGCTGAAGATAGCTGAAAACTGATTCTGCTTTCTGCTCCCGTGCTCACTTAGTTTGTCAGACAATGTAATTTCACTCAATTTATGATGAATGTGAGCTCTTCAAGGATTTCAAGTTCGAATTGTGAAATACAGCAATTACCAACATTCAGTTACAACACATTTACAGTAGCCTACATTACAGCCTCTGTACTTAAAGTGAACATTGCATGTCCTACACATGTTGACCCAGTTTCTTAAGGTCTCAATGCAATGTATCGAAAGTACATTAGTGTAGTGAAAGCACTAGTGACTTTTGCTTTAATGCACAAGAACATATTATTTCAGGAATTAATTAGGTTAAATTATAGCACGAAATCCCAGCTGTCATTTGCTACTAACCAGCCATGTATGCACTGTATCCACAAACACATATTGTATATTTCATGAATGAATTACTATAGCACGAAATTGTAGCTGTCCTTGCCTTGCTACAGGATGATTATGAGGCAGTTTTGCCTATAGGCTAGGCTACTGCAAGCACTAGGCCAACATATAGCAATTTTTGATTATTCAAGAAAGTTAATCAAAAACATATTATTACAGACATAAAGTTATATGTTTTTGCATGATATGACACATTGTTGATCCTGATAAAAAATAAAAAAACAAGCAATGCTGAGGTTACAGTACATAAATCAACACATTTTAAGTAGCCTAAAATTGGTTTACTATTACTGAACAATAGCCTATAGTATATTAATCTAATGTAGTTGTTGTTGTGCTAGTCACTCTCTTGATACGCTATTGCTGACTGTCACGACAACCTTGATGACTCCAGTTGTAATTATGCTACGGTATCGTATCCTGTGATAAACAGCTAGTTTTACAGATTTGATCATCTGCAAATCCTGAACATTTTACTTTTACAGATAACAGATCGAAATTAAGTCGATTCTGGCGATCGACTTAATTTCCTTAACTTGTACTGTATGTTTTGCTGAATACTATAGTAGATGGCTGGGCGGAAATAGGGAGCGTTAACCAACTGTGAAGAGCGTCAATGTAGGCTACTGTAGAAAGCATGCACTTTTCTAATTCACCTGGTTCTCCACCGCTTCCTTCTATGGCCATTACACACCGGGAACATAACAGTCCACTTTGAATTAAAATCATTGTTGTCGTTCATGGAATTATTTAAAATTATTTAAAATTAACAAACAACTATTGCTGTAATTGTTTACTATACACCAACACAAACAATATAAAGGGGCACACTTGTAAGACTCAGGGTTTAAATTCACTCCAATCTTTAATAAATCTGTTGATTAACGGCATTTATATGTGTCTGTCATGCATTCCTTAAGTGCAAAATTTCTATCATCATTTATTTTGTTCATTGTTGATCATATATCACATACTGTAGCTTATGCATGATTTGCCCTTGTCTAAAATTACGCAATAATTCTTTCAGAAACATCTTCGCATAATAATAGATCAAATCATGTATTTGTCTTGGCTAAAAACAATAGTCTGAAGGCAAATTACGTGGTTTTCTGTAATTACTGCAGAATGAACGCGGTGAGTGTGTTATTACATTAAAAAAGGTTTCCTGATTAGTTTAGTATTCTTATTCATGTCTTGTCCATACAACAGAAATAAGTGAATTATGCATTTTATAGAAATGTTATGTTCTTTTTCCTTGGCTGACATCAAGCAATGTCATATTAATTAGCAGTAGATGTTAATATCAACTATACCCATACCGTTGCAACATCAAGAGTTCCCACTCAGTGTTGGTGCAGCTTTATCACACTGTAATCCCTGCTGTGAAAAACCAAGGCCACTGCCCATTTTGATACTTGACAACAAAAGCTTTAACTCTGAAAAAGGCCTTTTTTATTTCAGAGAAAAAGAATGGCATCTAATTCCTCTCAGCATCCCAGTGGTGGCATGCTAAAGCTGCTTTGAAATGCCATTGATCCAAACAGCCCCTCTGATAAACATGCTGGGGCTTATTGTGCTGGTCTGATCTATCTATCACTCGCAGAAGGACTCTATGTGAGGGATTTTGTACATTGTATGACTTCACTGACCAAAGGGTTCACCCTTTGGTCTATACGTGTGCTGTTATGAAGGTGGACAAGCAGTGTTTCATCACACAAAAACTCTAATTTATCTAAATGATGTTTTCTGCTCACTATATACACAGTACTAATTGAACATAAAGTCTATGTTTCAAGTTACATTTCACTACAACATGCAAGGTTGCTTTCTGTAAATGCATATTATAATGTTACTTGGTTTCTAATGAGCTCAAATTAACCACATTATATATTACTGTATATTACACATTATTAAGTGTTGAATATTTGAAATTCACCTAGAATATGATTGTTTAATTGTAAACAACAAATTATGTTACTTCTTTCATATCAAATGAAATGGCAAAAATGGACTGGACTGGACCTAATTTAATTACTCTCCTATTCGTGTAAACAAATACCCAAAATATACTGTCAATTTAACATAATGCTATAAGTAACCTCATCATAAAATGGCTTTGCACAAAATAATCTTTTTCAACATTACACCTGTAGTTACCTCACCGGTAATTGTACATTCTAATTATAATATCAGCCATTTAAGTCAGCTAGAATAATGTTCTTCTTTGCATTTATTATATACTGTAATATAGTATTAGTGATGACTGAAACCAAGAGTACTGTATCTATCCAAAATGTGAAAATGGACAAAGTTAAAGCAGGAAGGCTGGCCTTGGCTATACCAATCACAAGACCTGTCCCACTTAATCCAGAGACACATTATTTGATGGATGAAACCAAGCTGGTGTGCATGACGTGTGTGTGTGTGCATGATATGTTTTTGGAGCAGTGCGTATCTCTATGTGTGCACATTTGTGTCCTAGGTTTAGACAAAAATCTCATTCAGAACATTTCATTTGTGTGTGGGATGAACAAAACGAGGTGACATTCAGTTTGACTGTTGCCATTGTCTTCATTGTTTTGCCAGTGAGCCAGGTGTGTGGCCCTAGATTTCAAATGCACTGTTGGAATAACGCTTGCCTGATGCCCATGACATTCTAACTTCTTATCCACTGTCACACCCTTATTTTACTGTATTTTACTACATGTTGTACAATACAGTGTTTAACACAGCTTAGTTTAAATGGACAAAGTTTCAGTGTAAACAACAACAACAAAAACAATCAATGCAAGTTAGGTTTGTATTCTGCTGAAAGTCATTGTGTTCAAATAGTTCAAGATAAGTGTTATTATTGACCATAGGGGTACACGTTGCAATGGTAATGCCGTATGGTTATTTTCTAAAAACGAATACGCCAGTATGATCTTCAGCAGATGGCAATTACCACTGTAGTGGCTGCTCTCTAGTGCAAGTAAATGATGCTTGTTAAATTAACATCTGGCTCATCATTAAGTTGTAGAAATATGTGACAGAGAGGTCTTTATATTTATTGGCAGAAATTTACGTAAACAAGCCATGTTTTTCTCAGGTAAAGGTCAGTGTTGAGCATATAATTCTAATGAGCGACTACGACAACAGAAAACACATATGCCTACAGTAGTATTCTGACCCTGTTGTCACAGTGGCACATTTCTTTCTATAACTTATTTTTTGTGAATTTCCTCAATTTGATATGCTAGTCGTACATGTAATACTCAACCCTGTATGCACAACATTGGCTTCCAATTTATATATGCATGTAAATGATGTAGAATTTCATTCATATCAAACTAAATAGCACATTTTAAGGGATATTTCAACGTCACCCAAACAAAATTAGCAGCAGACAGTATCTGTAGTCACTGGCCAATGCACTTACACACCCAAAGCAATATGACTCATTTAAATATATTTAATTAAGTTGCCTTTGGTACAAACTTATGTATGTCATTTATGTCTATTACAGTGATAATATTGGTGTCCAATGTATTAACCCTCCTGTTGTCCTATGGGTCAAAATTACCCGTGCACTCGTCAGTAGTGGGCGCCAACCACAACACGGACAAACATAATATGACATTCCGTGGTTGGCTCCCTCTGCTGGTAGTCTGCTTGAAATGCCTTAGGACAGCGGGAGGGTTAAACTTGATTTATTCAACTAACCAGTCAGTGAGTGCAAACTCAATTCATTCATTCATTCATGAGAGAGAGAGAGAGAGGGAGAGAGAGGGAGAGAGAGGGAGAGAGAGAACGAGAGAAAGAGAGAGAGAGCTACTGTATCAACAAAGGTGTGAAACTGTCAATTCCCATGACAGATTTCTACTTTGAAGACACCTGCTGGCCTTTAATATAACATGCCAGCCACACTTAATGCTCTGTGACAGCCAAAGTCATGCAACGGCCAATCAGTTTGCTGGAGCCAGGTTGCCCAGACAGAAGATAATTGGTAATGAGATCCCTATGGATCCCCAGGCCTTCAATCAAGCTTGATTATTTGTAAAGAAAAAAAAAAAAAAAAAAAAAAAACTACGCATTTGGAAATCAACTCACTATGATTGATAATGCAATGAACGTAATTGACTACAGGGGAAAACAATGGTTTGTTTTGTTTTTTCCACCTTTTACCCCTCAGCTCCACAGAGAAAGAATTTGGCACCTCACTTATTCAGCACAGTGATAGCTTCTGTATTATTTCTGCTGTTTCTGTTGACATAGAGGCCAAGTTAGTCAAATTGAACAAGTCATCTTCAACTTAATGTCAACATACACACTTTTACAGTACATACTGTACATTTACTGTACATGCTCAGGTACAGGTATTGTGTTGCGATTTGTCCAATCACATGCTTCAGATTTGCTTTTCACTACAATGGTAGTGCGACTTTTGCTTCAGTAAAAGTAATTATTCTCAAAACATTTTGGCTAGTTAAAACACAAACTAGGTATTAGGCATGTAGGCATGCCGCAAGTCTGAGACACCTGGTATACACTATTCTGTATTGCGTATGGAGATAATTTGCTAAAAAGTTTAATTTTAATCTAATAGTATTTTTTTCAGAAGCATTCTCAAATCCTCATGGATAAACAATGATATTACATAACATACATATATGTACTGTAGAGAATAATACTCTCAGAAAGTGGTTCAGTCATAATTAACCATAACCAGAAGTAAATCTACTGAGTGCAAATTATCCCTGGGAGAAATTGCAGTAAACTCACTTAACAGATAAGTGCTAAGCTAATTTTTAAACAATGTTTGTTTTTGTTGTTAAGATGAAACCGTCTATAGCAGAGACGTGAATAAATCAGGTGAGAAAAAAGCTTTTATGGTAGCAGCTTTGTGATTAAAAGAGGTTCAGAAAAACTGTACCAAGGGACTGTTACAAAAACAGTATTTCCATGTCTACACATAACAATGTTCTTTGGAAATAAATAATATAAAGCACTGCTTAGTTTCATGGGGCACAGATGCGGCGCTCACATATGAGAATAATAATCCTTCAGTTTCTAAATACACTAGGGTGTTATCATTATTTTTGTACAGTAGGTTATTCAATGCTGATAGTGGATATGATGGTATAACCTCCACAGCCAACAGGACGGATATACAGTAATTCTAATTCTTTATGTATTATTACAGAAAAATAAAAATTAGAATAGAATGGCAAGTCTAAATCATTTTAGACTGGCTACACTTCAATTAGCGCAATGTCATTACTCATTTTCAACACCTGTAACCTTTTAACATTTATCAGGTACAGTGGCACAGTTACAGCAAATATTTAATCAATTTACTTTAGAATGACACAGGCCAAGGTCATGCTATTTTTACAGTTTGCTGAGCAAGAGCAAACTGAACCTTATTCTTGAAACAGGACTTTTATTTACAGTACGCACTGTACATTTACTTTCATTTGAATACGAATGTGGGAAAATACTGTTAAAAAAGACCAGCTACCTCCATCTGTCATGCTAACAGAAACCTCTGGTTTTTAACCGCCTATCTCATTTGCAGGGACCAAATTTAATTCAGAGCGTGCCTGCCACATTCAGTGACAGAACACCTGGTTGTCACTTTAAATATGCTTATTTATTTTCATTTCAGGAGGTATGCTGGAACATGAAGATGGCTGGTTCAAATTGATTCCCTGTATATAATAAGTTTGCCAACAGAATGGAAATGCCCAAATCAAACCCAATGTCTGCTGACTGCCCCTACATTATTTTGTAGAACTTGGCAAAACGCTGTCCTGTAGCAGTATTCTGTAGTATTCTGCATGTATGCCATGCTTCCTTATCACTAAATAAAATGTTATACCAAATTGATGGATCATTTTCGAAAATTTCTGACCAATACAAAATTAACATTAACACTAAACAAATACTACAGTACCTTATGATTTATGATTAAGAAATGTTTTCTTAACCATGCATTCATGCAATTTTGTCATCTGACTTTATCATTTACATAAATACTTCAATCTATGTCTGGCCAATCACTAGGTCATAAAATATTAGCCTCGCTCTGCCATCAGCTCTTGCTCTCAGTTACATATTTAGTGAGATTATAGTCTGGAAACCATGTTCGCTTTAGCGTTTGCACAGCCACTCTGGAAGACCAATCGGCGACCAGTGGGGGTGGGTAAGTATAATGATGCTGAAGTGAAGCATGCATTTCAAAATGTTAGCTAAATGAAATGATACAAATAGATGTAGCAACGCCAATTGGTTTAAAGCCTGCCAATATTTTCAAAATGAACCAGAGGTCTAAGCTAAGTATGATCTTAGACTGCAAACAATTTCCAACGCAGTGTGTTCAAACCATATTCACTAAGTAACTTTTGGGTCTAGTTATACCAGGCTTATATACCTTCAGAAGCATACAGTATATGTATTTTTATTTAACAAGTTTAACACCAACTCGCCCAAGTAGTATGACTAGGCATTTGGAAGGAATTTCAGTCAACAGTGCCGGCTTATCAAATTACACCCACTTGCCCGGGCTTATGTTGTGCAGCACTATAGGTAACACCATGACAAATTGGAAAAGACCAGAGTATTAAAAATTCAACAAGTGTGTCGCTTACAGTACGAACTTCACACTGCTACGTTCCCCTCAGTTATTTACTCTGTTCCAATATCAGTGTTGTTCAAAGTAGAGATTGCATGGCTCTGCGTTCCAGGACACCAATATAGGTGCATTAACTTTCTTATTACAGTACCCAATAGCATGGCATGATAATAACCATTTTTCTGTATGATTGAGAAATGTTTGCAACAAGCGATCCCATCAGTGGCAGTATGAACAAGATTCCCATGTCATAATGTCATTATGGCTCATGTACTGTAATAGGGCCACTGGGCCATTGCGGTGGCTTGCTCATTGTCAAAAGAGTGGAATGTGTCCGATATTTCAGAAAAAAAAGAAAAAAAGAAGCAATAAACAATAAATGAATATCTACTACTGCTGTCAAATGTTGAAGAAAACCTTCTGTTTTTATTATATTGTTTATTTTAAGGCACATGTAAGTCTCATATGGGGTTAGCCACAAGTAATTATTGATCACAATCAGTTAGAGGTTATTAGACCTTAATGCCTATTTATTTATTCTATGGCATAATACATACACATGCATGTTAAAACAACCACAAAATGGCCAGCACTGTCAAACTCAAGTCAGTATGTTATGTTCTTGTCACCCCTATCAATACATAACATATACATTTTTTTGTGAGTTGTCCCTCATTTGTTGCATTATCAGTCATGTTTTTAGTAAATAAATGTCAAACTGTATGCAACCATCTTCCACTCACCTATTACACACACACACACATACACACACACATTTCTTAGAATATGTATATTGTATAGTATTTGGTTGAAATGTTTGTGGTACCAAGGACCTTAGTGACATTGAAGTTGAACAAACAAACCAATGGTCATAAAGTAATTCCTGACATGAAATTCCTGAAGTATAGTTTGGAATAAATTGTGAGAGTAATTTGCTTGAATTATGGGCCTTGGTTGAGGAGGTATAACTGTTAGCGAGACAGTTGGAGCAGGAACTCAAAGTTGAGGGCTGACCTTGGGTTAAGCAGCCTCCTTATGTTAGCGTCACCTTGGCATTATTTATGTGATAGGCTGTTTGTGTGTCGGGTGGGATGTGACTCAAAACAGGTCATGACACCTATTTTTCAATCTAAAGTGCTTTGACCTGCTGTCATATATCTAGCCAGGAACCATTTTCAGATAGCAAGCAATCACTACAGAAGTCTTCACTTGGGTGAATCTAAGGTTCACTGTTCAGGTAAAATTATAAATGTTAAACTATTGCTACAAATGCAAACAAATCTGAAAGAATGGCATCAGAAAACATTGTCTACACAACGTCAGGCTTGTCAGACTGTCATTCTGTCACGCTGTGTGCCGATTGTATATGACAGAACTAAAAAGGAACCTAGGCGTCTGCAAGGAAATAGGTTTGTATGTCTATGCGGTTCATGCTTCGAATATGAAATGCACCATTTCTTATGATTGCGTTGGATATAGTTGAAGATTCCTGTCCAACTAAATTGTATATTTCTATCTTTTGGCAAGGTTACAGCTGCCTGACTTTCAAGTGCATTAAATTACATATGGTGTGTTGCTTTAGAAAAAGCAATTGGGACTAGAAGAGAGCTTCTCTTGTCCAAGCTGATTTGTTACGGCTGGACATAGGCGAAATTGGGAGAGACTGAATTACAGATATTAGCTTGACTTGACTATACTTGAAATTAACTGATCCCTCTTTAGGGTGTTGATGCTACATGATAGTTAGCCATGCTCAAGACCGCTTTCTAGAAGTAAAAGATGGAAAATAACACATTTTTCAAAGGATGTGAGGATGACCTTGGGTATTTCCCTTTAGCGCTCAGAAAAAAAATCTCTTACAAGATAAGTTTTCTTTTTGCTCTAAAATTCAGCATTTTTGTACAATTCCTATAGCACATATCATGTAGGCTACACACTAAATAATAAACACTACGTGAATACAATACAATAACCCGCTGACACACACATTAGAAATAGAGCTTCTCTCCAGGGGTGAGTTTTCATAAAAAGCAACCCACAAGGATTTACTGATGCACAAAGAAAGCTTATTTGACAAAAGCTTCACAATTAACCTTTTTTTTCTTCAATAATAAAAGATAAATCTTCCCGTGGCCAGACACACTCCAACATGAAAAGAAAACAGTCACTCCCATATGAATTATTCAATGTATGCTGTTATTTTCATGAAAGACAAATGGAAAGTGTATTTGAATTCTAACATGTCTAAATAAATCCCCCATTCTTTGGGAATATTAGAGACTAAAGATAAACGTCTCCAGACTTCTGTATCGACACCCTATTTTTTTTTATCTCTTATCTTTGAATTGTAGTTGAGGCTCAAAATGTGATATGGGAGACAGCCAAGAGCCAGCTAGGTCTGTAATATATAGCTTATCTGGTTATGCTATTGATTACTGCCTCAGCAGAAACATGGACCAGAGGAAAATATACGAGATCATCAGAATATTCATTATACTCCTTAATAAACAGGGCCTTCTCGGAGTAAGTCATACTATAGCCACAGAACATTGCACAATGTTGACGATCAATAGCAAAGAGCAGGGATGAATAGCATTAAGACAAAATTGAGTTCAAGGAGCCTCGTCTCCTCTTAAACTGCAGTGTTTACATATGTATTTTCTTTTTTAACATCACCCTACTGTAAATTGGAACCATGTGCAAATAATATCTATAATATGTTAAGTACCCATACTGTACTTTGACAGCAGTGCCAAAATATATGCTGTAGGTGTATCCGGGACCAATAAATGTCATGTATTTTGTTTGGCGAGGTTGAACAGGTGAGAAATTAATCCTTCCCCTATTGCTCTTCGTGCATTTCATTCCCCTTGTCAGCATTGCAAGTAGGGTGACAGCAAGCATCTCGGCTGTCTGTCATAAAGTGCGTATAGCAGCAATTTTCAACAACCTTTAGATTGAGGAGGGTTTGATGTGTGTTGCCATGGCAGCAGGCATCACAGTGGCTGCTCTGAAGTCCTCCTGATAAACGCATGCTGGTCAAATGTCTCTGCATATATATATTACCTCTAATTGCAATCGCATGGGTCTATATGTCAGAGGGAATAAGAACTTGTAGGGAACTGGCGACTCCAGATTTTCTACTTTAAAGTGGCCCAGCCTCAAAGTTAAATTGATGAAGATTAAAAACAGGTTGGATGAATTATTCCAGTCAAAAGTAATCGTGGCCTCTGGTGATGAGGAGGGTGAACTGTGCATCAATCACTTGTCTACCTACAGTAGTGCTGAGAAATGTGCTTAGGCATGGCTGGAAGATATGCTTGAGATAGTGGTTGCTTGGCCGTTTTTTATGGCAAATGTCTTCATATAAAATGATGCGGGTCATAATTGACATGTCAGTCAAAAAATAGTACATCATCCTCCTTCTCCTATAGTTTTCAGATTAATGAGACATTGACATGGGGATTTACAGGTATGCTACATTTAGTTATTTTGAGCTGGAAATAGCTCCTTACATGGCTTTAATCTTAAGAAAACGGGATGGGCAGTGACTGGCAAGCAACTAGTTTTCCAGAGGACCAGTTATTTCTGTAGTTTAGCTGGCCATATACAAAAATTTATTTGTAGGTTTTGAAGTTATGTTTAATTTCCTTGACAGAGTTCCCAGGGTTTCTAGAGATAATTTCCCAGGACTTTTCCAGGACATTTTCAGTGATGATAGCTTGTATGACTGACACTGCTGCATGCAGTATGTGATTTGGGGGTGTGCTCACAATGTTTTCACAACACAACCAAGAGCAGCCTATTCAAAATACGCTCATCCATAAACGACCATTTCAACATTATACTTTATGATCCTGGAATACAACTCTTATGGATTAAGGAAGTGCAGATAAGCATCGGTGGGTGTTTTCTTGTTCTAAGATAGGAGGGACACTACTAGAGCTTAACATATAATATAGTTTCATGTTACCATAGATGAATCCAAACCTGACTCTGCTTTGTCAGTTTGCTTTACCTTTATATATATATATATATATATATATATTTCTTTTAATCCATCATATCGGTAATGACATGCAAATGATAAAGGTTATTTAAGTACATTTTACAGAACATAATTTATACTTAGTAGAGCCAAGGCAAGTAAGTATCTTCCATTTAAATTTAACAAATCAAGTCTAATGCTAATGAAAAGCCAATGACAGAAAATCATAAAGAAAGGACATAAAGAATCATAAATATGTAAGAAATATGGTTGTGTGACAGGCATTATACTGTATATTGTCAGAATTTACATTTTTGAAGTGACGAACAATGTCAACAATGTTTATTAGTGATCAACAAATATACTTTAAAATCCACTATATAAGAAAACTAAGTACTTCTATTAGTGTCCATGTGTGTACTGTTATTTCTGTAAATTTTCTTCTGTTATACGACATATATTTTAATATAATAACCAAGTCCAAGGACAGTGCATATGAAATTTCAACCTTTGACCAGTCTCAAAACTCCTTCACAACTACCACCCTGAGAGCAGTAGCCAATTGCCATATGATAAGAATACTGAGAACACACTTCAGTTTCGTATTATTTTATTTAATGACATATGTTTAATAAGATGTATCTCTATTATACACAT
>JAODUG010015681.1:0-23316 GCA_027564795.1 Aphredoderus sayanus | reverse complement strand
AGAAGCTACCGTAATCATTTTGATTCAACAACACTATAATATTACATACGATACTAAAATAATTACATACAATATTAGCCAAAATATTCGATTTTATTCCATTCTCTGTAAAAAAACTAAAAAACACTGTGCTACATTGCTGACATGAAAACCAAACATTTAGCAATTAGAATATTTTTTATACAATACAACAAACGCAGGCCGTCACCTAAACATGATGACTTTGGCGTCTGCTAGAGACATCTGCTGAACAGCATAGAACAGAAGGATCATGGCGCTGGAGCCCAGGAAGCCACGAAGCACCAGATACACACGCTTGTCCCTAGGACCCAGGAAACCTGTTCTGGGAAAGAAGAGATGAATGAGAGATGGAGAGATCGATGGAAGAATGGATGGAGAGAAAGTGATTGAAGTGTGATATGTACTGTACAGTAGATGGACAGGGGTTGGATGAGGTTAGAGGAATGGGTAGACGGGTAGACAAATGACCAATGAATGTTGCAATGGATTAAATGTGGAGGAAAAAGATGGATTGCAGGATGGATGGATAGATGTATAGATAGATGGATGGAGTTTCTGTTAATAAAACCTATTATCCAAATTCATACAGGAGCACAACCAAAGTAACTGTACCATTGCAGTTGGAATCAGTTTAACAGTGGTGTTGGTGTTCAATATGCTAAGCATGAAACCATTTCAATTCTGATGTTTGATATTTGTTTACATTTTATTGTTCCATCTTGGTTTCACTAGTAGGCTGTGATTGTTACTCAAAATAAACCTAAAAGTTCACTTTAAAATGGTAAATGCATTCATTTACATTATTAACAATAAACGAAAGAAAGAAGAACTATTGCCAGGTTTGATCTTCATGCCTTTTTAACAATATTGCTATGTAATCATGCTGATAAACCAAGAAATATAAAGTAGTAGCACTAAGAAATTATGACTATGAATTGACTGGCTTTCATTACAGCCTCTGCCCTGGAAACTTCGAAGACTCCTGTATCTCCACCATTCTTACTTGTGATAGATGAGGAAAGGCAAGGCAAAGAGGATCTGGAAGAAGCAGCGTATCGCACTGATCTCTATTGCATGGACGCCTTGGATAGTTTTCACCAGCAGGGCAATGATAGAGAAGAAGATGGTAGCCAGAAGGCCGTAGAACAGACCCAGTCCCGGACATCTCTTCTTCTTCTCTGAGAATTTAGGGTAGAGTGTGGGTAAACAACAAAAGTATGAGATGGAGAGGCGAGGGAAGTATATGAAGCATCATCTGCATCAATTTACTTGTGCAGAATTAAGCAATTATTTTAACCCTCCTGATGCCCTTCTTATATCTTATTATGCCACCAGATGGCACCACCTGATTGTGTCTGATTGAGTTTAGTATTTATTGTCATTGCTGTGTGTATTTATTTCTTTATGCATTATTTCTTTATGTATTTGTGTTGTTTTTTTGTGCCTTTTAACCCTCCTGTTGTCCTCGGGTTTCAAACACACACCTTGTTGTTCCAGCAGTGCACATCATATGTCTGTGTAAGCTGTAGAATTAGAATTCTATCTGCCACAAAGAGCTAGTGCGTTGGATCAGCTTGACCCGGAAGACAACAGGAGAGTTAAAGACCACTCATTTTGAGCAGATCATTTCAATACACCTCAGCAGAATTGATTTCTTAAAACAGGTTTTATTTTTCTGATTGGTTGCACCAAACTTCTGTTAAGTCGCTTAGGTCATTTAGCAGATGCGACTTTTTAGCAGTCGCATCTGCTAAATGACCTAATGTAAAGTAAGGTAATCTAATGTAATGTTAATGTGTTTATTCTGATTAGTTAAAAGGTTCTATATAGCTTTTAAATATTTATTAACACATTAATATAGCAGCAAACGTGGAGTAATGGCATCCTGAGTAGAGAATGATGTCACACTCCCCCTGTGTGTTGTAATCCAAGCTTCCCTGTTATTTGCTTTCATAGCTGTTAATACATTTGTGTGTGTGTGGCTGACAACAAAACAACATCTTGGTCTGAGATGTTGGTGCTTAGTGCGACCTCTAGGGGCAGACAAGACAAATACAGACTCTTTAAAAGGTGGTCGTCACTAGGCTACCTATTGGAATTGGTCTAGCTGATAAATTGGAATATTGACATTAATCTCAACAATTAAATATTTACATATGGCCAAATGTGGCCATCTTAAATGTAATTGTACCTTTAAATTGAAGAACAGTCAAAGAGAGATAACAATGACCCATTCAAATCTTGACTCCATAAATGCTGAAACAAGGGCAAAAAAAACAGAGCAAGACTGTTTTCTTAGAAGGGAGAGAGAGAGAGAAATAGGAGGAAGTGGGATTCAGACAAGGATATTGGTGCTGCTATATAACCTGTTTTATGTACTCATCACTAGGGCTATTGTTGAACACCATGTCCATGGGTAAATATTTAGGTGAAAAGGCAAATAATAAACCTTTTGCAAAAGGCTGGTGTAAAGTTTCCAAAGACATATGGTTATGGGAAGGTCATTACACTTCCCTGTTTATCTTTCCATTTATCAACATCAAATGAAATCTGAGAAGCATTAAGTGCCTTGAGTGAGACAATAATGTAGAAAACTTACAGCACAACAAAAAATCAATACACTGTGCAAAATTGTAATGAAGTAAAAATAAATAAGATAATCTCCCCAATATATTAATTAAATTACATATGATATAGGTTGCACATTTTTTGTGAGATAGCATTGTTTAAATTAATTTAACCCTCATGATGTCCTCCGGGTCAAAATTACCCAAATCACTACCTCTTTGTGGCAGATAGAAAGTTCTAACAGCTTACACACAGATGTGCACTGCTGCCACAAGGTGTGAGTTTGAAACCTGAGGAAAACAGGAGAATTAAAAAGGCACAAAAAACAAACAAATAGATAAAGAAATAATTAATAAAGATATAAAGAAATATACACAGCAATGACAATTAAAAAACTCTTACTCAAAAAAAGCATACACAATCAGATTGTGCCCTCTGGTGGCATACGTCTATATAAGTAAGGACATCACAAGGTGTAAAGGTTCACAGAAATGCAAACACAAAATGTGGTATACATGTACCTAAAATACAAACAACCTGACAGCAACAAAACCTTTTCCTGCATCTGATCCTACCAATATGGACCTGAATCCATGGTTTACAACTCTAAATGTAAACTTGAGCAAGTATCCACAGGTTAAAATTAGTTGAACAACTGGTTTAACTCACAATCAGTATTATGGCCTAATATTTAACAAAACAGCCTACAAAATACTTACTGGTTCAAATGTGCACAGTCATCCATCCTCATAAAAGAATGATGGATAAACTGGCTGGCTTATTAGGCCTATAGTCTGTCTAGATTACAACGTCAAGATACAAACACGTTTAGGCTACAACATCATTAAACTAACGTTACAGTTTATTGTTTTATAGCCTACGTAATATTACGACATAATATATGTGACGACAGTCTTACGCCAATTGCATAACGTTGGGACTACGCCGGCGTGTACTGTTACCGGTAGCCTGGTGCTACGACAAAAAACGCTTATTTGCCTACTGTACTGTAAGACTGAGATATGTCCCACAGACCTTTTTAATCACGAAACCAAGGGAGTTCGGCAGGGGTAGCTATTTCAACACAACATCTGTCTAAACCGGGGTCATTGGTTACAATAACGTACCCTTCTTAATTCGTTACCTTCCTCCTCTATATTCGTAACCCAGTTGATAAGACAGCTGTAATAAAATGTGTTAAACGCTTTTACCAACGCAGTACGACGACATGGGCCTATGAGATTTGTTTACACAGGCCGGCAGCTACCTTTGTCAAGAGCGTTTCCTCCTTGAGATGCGGGATCCTCGTCCTTCTTTGTAAAGCACAGTGCTATCGCTGGCGGACACAGTGTTCGCTTCCCACTGCCATTTGTGGATTTAGGCCCCCCCTTAGCCTCCTTCCCATCAACCTCGTTATTACACTGCACATGACTGTTACTTTGCAAATGAATCCTCTCAGCTGTACGTCCAGCATCACACTCGTCGTCGTCATCGCTGTCAAGTTTGTGGAACACTACTGTAATGTTGTCTTGCCCATGAGGAACTATCGATAGTATTCGGTCGTCTGTTGTATTCTTATAGTCAGTGAAATCTCCCATTTTAAGAAATAACGGCTGAACGGCAGCATGCCTTGAAGACAGTGGCGTCTTCTGCGGTCCTGAGTGAGAGAATAGCCGCTCACCGGTTAATGTATAACCTTAGTGGCGTGCTAGAAGGTAGCATGCGTTGATTACTTTACCCACAGGGGGGCAGAACTAAACACTGTTCAACTCTGCTGGACAACCAAAACATTACCCAACGTTTATGTCCCTATTAGGTTTCCACAATGTCAAACTCCCTGGCAACACAGTCGGTGGGCACTGGGAAGCTTTGTGTAATGTAAGCATTTATGTGCATTTAAATTGTTATACAATTTTGTATTTTTGAAGTATGAATAGAAATGTGAAATTTGCCTAAAATGGATATTTTATATTCAATGTGAACAATGATTATCTGATTTGTATAAAAGTCATGAATCATCAGAACGCAGCGAATACAAAGACAGTCATAATTTACAGAAAACGAATGTGGTTCATTAACCATTTATTACTACTGTACATAGACTACAAGCAAGATGACAACATTAGATTTGCCTGTTCACTGAATTACTTCTCTATACTGCAGCCTATTATAGAATGTTAGACAGCAGCTTAACAAGTGACCGTTTTTTTTATTTATTTATTATATCTAAACTTAATCTCTAGCACCATGAAAGATAAAACATTGGAGTTGTCTCCTCTACATACAAAAGCATTATCTTATAAATTACTTTATACAATATCATAAAAACGTAAACATTTATTTGGTAAACTGTTGTTATTACCAAAAAGTTTAAGTGTGTTTGATCTAACACAGGAAAGCCCTGTTGTTAGGTGCTGCTTGGTGATTAGTTTTTAGTTGTAGTGTAAATACAACAATGGCTTTGTCTATGGGTGAGAGAAAGAGCAAGAGTGCAGTGAAAGAGAGAGGGCTGGGGAACACAGTGAGATGCTTCCAGCAAGGTATTCATCAGGTACCAACACTATTATTACTGGGTGTCTCTGCATCATGCTAAACCAGCTGTTTGAGTGACAGGTCAAGAAAATGGTTGGGTTCAGAATCATGGATGGTCAACTTGATTCCTTAATTTTGTATGAGTTTGTTTTGGAACACAAGACCACCAATAAGACTGAAGTAAACTCTCTCATGATGCAACAGACCTTTCTTAATGGGAAAAACTACAGTTTGTAAAAAGATAACTATAGTTGGACTCTCCAACTGTTGGTTGTTAACTTACTGTAGAGAGCATTTTAAGGAGCGGTGAAGGGCAATACAATTCCTTAATACGTATTGTGAAATATGTAAAAGGACATTTATTTATTGATTTCTTAAGGGACTTGCACATGACGTTTCTTACAACATGTCTATTTGATGCTACTGCTAACACTTTCTATATTTTCTATCAATATGCTAAGAGAATAAAACATATTTTTGCTCAATGTATGTGCATATTTCTTATTCTTGGTTTACAACTGCACATTATAAAAAAAAAAAGTGTAAACAAAATTCTTCCAGGCGAATATCAAAATGTAATAGCAGATATGATTGCCTAAATTTTGGCACCTATTAAAGCCAAGAAATTTTAATTCACTGCATGGCTGCCAGTTTTTCTTTTTAAACAACTGATCAAAATCATAGACTGGATTTCAGTCATTTAAACAGATTGCCAGCAGCAATGACTAATTACTTCCAATAACAGCATAAACAGTTTAAGCTAATGCCTGGGTTATTTGACAGCAGAATTTTATGCTGGAAACTTCTTTCAGTGGTAGGCCAATCTAATAATTTAAAGAGTGAATTTTAAACTGGAAGTAAGACTAGTTGTTGTTAGTTACTCAAATCAATCATTAGGTGCTCATAAATCTGTGTTTTTCCCTTGAAACTGGAGGCCAACAGGAACTCCCGATCGTCAATAGATACCAGTGAGAATGCCCGGGGAGCCTGGATATTCAACTCCTGTGAGTGGACAAACTGGCCTCTCTTGGGGTCCCATTGATAGACCTGTGTCAGTGAATAATCGCTGCCCAAGATGGCATACTGCCAGCTGCCAAGCGAGACTGGTTGAAACACCATAGAGCCACGGGAAGGAAACGTCTGGACCTCCTTAAACATGGCACCATCCCAGTGCATCACCTTGGAGTCACCAATAAACCTTGTCAAGCAGATAAACAGCTCACCTGAAAAGAAAGTCAGAACAATTTACAGCTTTACAGATAAAAAGACAGAATCCAGATCTGAAATGGAAGTGAAATAGTCAATAGCCACACACATCTTGTTGTATAAACAAGAAAATGATTCTGAGAACACTAAGAAACCATTTAGTTGCTACATACTTATTGAAAAATTTAATATTATATAGAGATAATAATATAGAGATATTGAAAATGATATGAGTAATGTAGAACTGTTGTTGAGTAATGTAATGTTATGAGTAATGTAGAACTGTACACTGCTGTTCACCTTTAACCCGGAAGTGTTTGACAGAGAATACATCCTCCATCTCTGGTATGTCTGTCCTGCGTTCAAACTGTTTCTGGCCCCTGTTCCACTGGTACACAACAGGCCTCTGGGAGCTGCTGGACAGGATCAGGTGGGGCTTGTTGGAGATCTCCAGATATTCTACGTCGGTGTCCCTATACCATGGGTGTAGTGACTGGTGTGAGTAGAACCCATTTCCATTCCACTTGTACACTGTAGTGGAGCCAGCCTGGAATAGCATCACAAATACATACACAAGTCTATACAAATACAAAGTGTAATTGTATTTGTAAATACAATTACAAACGCAAGTCAAGGAAATACAATTTATGTCTGATTTGTTGAAAAAACATAACTGGATAGGGGTTATATATGCATTGAAGAGCCCCCCCTATTGGCTACCAGTGATACATTAGTCTGTGTGAATATCCGTAAATAATTTAAATTTAACCCTAACCCTACCCTAACCCTAACCCTACTGCAAACATGTTCATTCAAAAAGAACACAGAAAGAAAAAAACACTGAATAAGCATTCCAAAGATTTCCAGATATGAGTGCTTTGAATGAGCTTGGGTTTATGTTTATGAATGTTTATGTTTATGCTTACATGCTTATATTAATGCATGAAACAAGCAGCAGTAAGTGATGGTATTTAAGATGCTCTGGACACAAAACCTTTCTGTCCTGCCAGGATTCTAAGAGCTCTCTCTCTCTCTCTCTCTCTCTCTCTCTCTCTCTCTCTCTCTCTCTCTCTCTCTCTCTCTCTCTCTCTCTCTCTCTTCTAAGCTTGAGCCCTTTTCAACTGCCGCATCAGATGAGACAGTTTTCAACTGTGCATTCAACTGTTATGGTCATGTGGTACTTGTGATTGCCTCAGGCCAGACCGATGGTGTGTACTGCATGCAAAGTGCAACCATCACCATCAGTTAAGCTTTATCTCAACTTTATTCCCAAGACAGATACAATTTGAATGAATGTAAAATTACCATTAAACTGCAAAGGAGGGAAAAGGACGTTATCAGAGTGTCATAATAATATATTTTAGATTATCTTATAAAAAATGTACGAGAGACCTTTCGTGGCTCATCAATTTTAAATTAAACATTTCCAACAGTTCAGATTCTTATGATATTAAAATTAAATAAATGTAAAAGTCAAGGCCCACCTTAGAGCTGTCTGCTATGACAAAGAAAGACTCTCTATCGATGACGAAGGTTTCAATGTCATTTGGTTTACGTATCTTCAGAATATCGATGTCCTGGATCTTGATGAACTTGTTGGCGGAGATGTCACGTTTGTAAATGTGCGAGCCTCCAAATAACTGGGCCACGATGACAAAAAGGTGGCTGTCAATTACCATGGGTTTGCAGACAACAGTAGAAGTGCCTGAATGAGGAGTGGAGATTAGACACAAGGGAGGGAAGCTGTAAGAGCAATACAGTCTGGGTGCTCACTTGGCTGGAACTCCTCCCTACTCCTCACTCCTAGGTTTGCACCACTCTCTATTACAGCCGTGCATATTTCTAAGCACATTGAATTTCAGAATAGAAACAGTGAGCTTGGGCATTTGTACCTTTTGGTGTTTTAGCAGTGTGCTTATATGTGCTTATATTGGACTTAAACTTGCTGGACTGGACTGGTACATAGATGATATAGAGATGCATACAGTGCAAAACAGTAAAATAATATATTTTAACTGTACATGGACATAGATATATACAACGTAACTGTACACTGACCTTCAATGTTGTCGTAGGTTCTGAATATCATCTCCACATGATCCCATTCCAGGAAGCTGCATGTTCCCGCAAATGGTTGGGCAAACACAGCGTACTGATCTTTACCAAAGGTGAAGGCCTCCACAGAGATAGACTCAAACTTCAGTGACTGATAGGAGGCAAACTCTAACACACAAACAACATAATTCACGGTGTGTTTCTGTACGCCTGTCTGTGCATATGTGACATACTATCCTCATGTTAATCTTACTTTCATCACAAATGAACAGAACAGCGAATTCACCCTATGTTACAGCATTATTACTACAGTATTAACAATAATATAGCAATGCCTGCATGTTGTGGAAATTGTTTAAAGGAGTCATTCCATGAAAACCAATGATTTCTTGTTGTTTTTGAAAATAGTGTTGATGTGACTTGGAGACATACTGGGCCTTTCAAAGTAGACTGTTACCTTCCCGATCAGTAATGTCCATAGAAGCAAAAGAGAAACAGGCAAATTTGAAAAGTTCCTACTTGCAAGGTATAAGCTCCTCAGTTTGTTTGGTAACGCCCATATGAGGACATGACCACCATAGTAATCTATCAGTATTCAGCTAAATAGGCTATACAAGCTACAAGGATGTACTACAAGTCGATCAATAGTACGCAAAAGTAAAAGTTTAATGTTCAACACTTAAAGATGACCAAATCTAACGAGTCATATTGGTTTTCCACGACACTCAGAATAGCATTTCAAGAGTGTGTATGTGCACAACAATAACTACATTATATTAATGTATTGAGTTAGTTCTGGCAGGCCACGGAAGTCCTCTTGCTATCAGCTGATGTCATCCGCCACTCAGCTGATGACTCACCCAGCCGACTCACCCCACCCTAGTCAGGAGCTTCTGTTTCTCACCGCCTCCCTTACTCTTCCTTTCTCTGTTGGGTTGTGGTGCTTGTCTTCTGTCCCGTATATGTGTATGATAAGGAGCCCCCCGAACTAGCCATTCCACCAAAGGTAACTGTTCTAACTCATTGCTTACAGTATATTACAATAAATTGCTTTACCAGACGAGCGTGGATAGACAGAAAGGCTATTGTTCTCCAACAATAAACTTCTTAGAAATAGGCTACTTAATTTAGACTGTTGATTTACATAAACTCAGCATCACTTGTTGATTAAGATTGACACTCACAGGTGTTTCACAAAAAACTGAACCCCTGCCTAAAACTGACTCATTTGAGACATCTGAAACATGCAGGACAATGGCCCTCCAGGATCAGGATTAATAACTATCTATTGTTCCACTCTAATCAGTCTGCAGTCATCATTATCATAACCCTAACCCCAAAACAAGTTTTAGCATGTAGCGTGACCTGCAGTAGTCTCTGCCCCTAAAATATTTGTTAAAACACAGAGGCTGAATGTGCAGATCCTTGGACAAGCTACTTCAAATATCATCAAATAGGTTTGACTTATGTGTACGTATGACTTGTGCAATACTGTCTTAAAATATGTCGAACACAGACATGACACCTGTCAAGTAGTCTGCCATCATATCAGTAAATCACAGTACAAGGAGGGAAAGAAATAAACTGAGACAGTGAAGTTGTTACCTGTTGTGATGCAGTCAAAGGAGTGTGGCAGTAAGTCATTGATCTTCTTGCCCTGGTGAATGGGTGGCCCACTGCAGTATATCTGGTCGAGGGTGGCATTGGTGTGGTGCATCCACTCCACCAGCCACTTCAGTTTACAGTCGCATATCAAGTTGTTTCCCCGCAGGTCACTAAATGGGTGGATGTACGCACATCAATACACTGATTAAGCAGTTAGATATTAATGGATTGCAATAATTTAAGTGCACACAGCACCTTTTTCCACAGATTCTTAAAGAGATGGACAGATGGTTTAAAGTATCAATAAGTTGATTAGTCAATAAGTTGATTAGTTGATTAGTCTAAGTATTAGAATGCTTTCAATTGAATTGAAATTTGAATGATATTTACAATTTAGGGTATATTTAGAAGGCTGGGTATGCTTTTAAAATGCTTAAGCGCACTGAGTGACTGTTTATAGATTACAGATTATAGCTGTGTAGGATAACTTATATTAACATCATGACCATATTAGGAGAAGAGTTACTATGGTAACAGACACTGATCCATGCAGTACTCTCAGCCTCTGCATCTTGACCAAATATGGTTTCCAAAATAAAAGGTCCCATATAAAAATATCTTAATAAATTATTTTCTACTGTGTTATGTGGACAGTATTCTGGTTTGCTGGTGTACTGAAACCTTAAGGTATGCTGGACAGTCCATCATTTCAGTAATGGCAGTAAAGGCAAAGTCAAAACGGCTTGAATAATCACCTTCTTTTGAAATATGGCAACTTTGGTTTTACCACATTAGATAGAGTAACCAAATGCTTACTTACTACTTACTTGTATTATGGAAAAGAAAATTCAGATTTTCACAATATGGGTCATTTATGGGTAACTTGCAAATGCCAAACTACCAAACATAATCCTCAACCCATCAACCAGAAAACGCTAGAGTAAAACATACCGTATGTACTCACACTTTAGTTAAAGCATCCATGCCTCTGAAAACATCCTTGGGTAATGTTTCAAGGTTATTATATGCCAGACTCCTGATTGGAAGAGGAAGAACAAACAACGTTTTCATATGGTTATAGTGAATTATAGATGCAAAAGAAGAAATAGTCATTACTACATAGAGTACATGAGCTAAGCATCTACAGTAACTAGTTTATTTGTCAGAAATAAACATACATAAACAATAATACATTTGCCAATAATGTATACATTTAAGATACAGCTTTGTTTTTTTGATTTGATGTTTGATTGTTTTTATACACAGTTTAGTGGAACATAATTTGTTTTATTGCAGTTTACAATTTAGGTCTTTTTCATTTGCTGTGATTGTAGTTCCTTTGCCTTTATGTTTAAATGTCTCTTTGCTTGTATGGCTTTTACTTAATTTTTCCATTACCTCCAAACACATGGAAGTTAGACTAATTGGACACACTCATTTGAATGTGTACAAGACTGGCACCTCATTCAGTGGCCCACATCCAAAATGAAGAATAAGCAGACATGAACATAATTAATTAATTTGCTCTTTGTTTAAACGCAGGCATTCTTTAAGATTTTAAACAAATTAATCAAAGCCCAGTAACTATAATGTTAAAAGGATGTCCTCCCAGCCAGTCAGCTAAACTAATCCATAACAGTCATACTGTAACTGGTCCTTTGGAGACATATTGAGATTGGATGGGAGTGTGGGCTGAATTCCAAAACAGAAACAAACATGAATGAAAAAATGTTTTCAGTGTAATTCATGAGCGCTGCATAATTCATCTCACAGCAGAAGTCAATTCGCTCTAGAGAAAGCAGCCCAGCACAAGATGGAGTTCAGATGGGGACAGAAATGTCTCTGCCCTTTAATAATGCATTTAATGTAGTGCGTTATAATAATGTATTCATTCAAAGCTTGTTTGCAATATTTTACCCTGAATGATGCCTGGGCACTTTGTGTGCAGGAAGCCACTGACTAAAAGTAGTTTAGCTGAGGGTTTTAAAGACATGATGAAGGTCAGCGCTGTATTTAAGATTACTGTTACATTGCAGTTCACATACAGTATTTAAACACAACGGGCACTCGTGTTAGGAACTATTGATATCTTTCTGTTTAGCACGCTTTGCCGTTCTTGAATTATTTGTGTATTTTCGAGGGAACCACTATTTTCACATTTCAAAATATGAAAAATAATCAAGGTATTCAGTAATTCATTCTATTTGGGTTTCCATCCAACATTATTAAACTATTCTATATTAATAATGAATATTAATATTCAACAGTCCTTGAATGTTTTGGATGCGAAAGTGAGAAGAATTAGTAAATGTTCTCTGCATATGACAAGTGGAGCCATCACCGTGAGCTGTCCTTAGCAACCTGATCTAGTACAGCCCTGAGATCTGCAGATATTAACCTTGGACAGTAGCACTGGCAGTGGCAACTCTGCCTACCTTGGCATTTCTGACAAAGCCAGTGGACAGTGAGCAAAAACAGGACATTGACATAGAGACATATTAGAATATAGCTGACTCATCATGAAATGTTACTTATTTCTTCATATTATTCTAGGCTGGTAGTGGTATAGACACATTATCAGTATTTGCATTATTTCACATGTAGCCGAGAGACAAAGTATAAATGTTAATAGGAAACAAAAAAGGCAAAGCGGTAAAAGGTGTAAGTAAAAGGATGCAAATGCAGGAAGTAATGAAAGAAGATAGCTATGGGTTGAAACCATAGCTATCTTCATGCTAATGAAAACACAGAAAGGATGCAGTGGGAATAGTCAGGCATGTTGCCTGGGAAACAGAAAATGCTTTGGCTGTTTGCCAACTTACAGGTGTATCAACGCTTTAAGTCCTCTGAATGCATATGGGGATATGGATGCAATTCTGTTGTTTTCTATGAACCTGTGAAAGAGATTCATAGACAGTCAATATATGTGGCTATTATGTTGACAGAAAATATTTATGTGAGTAATTATATAGTAAATGTGGGTTACATTTGTTACTTTAAGAGAAATACTTACAAGTATTCAAGATGCGGTAAGCCCAAGAATGCATCTTCATCAATAAATTCAAATGAGTTTGCTGTGAATAACCTGAAAAGAAAAGTGAAATATTTTAACATCTAGGCTGGTTGTTTTTATTTACATTTTAAACATTATATTATCAAAACCACAGCTCTGTGTTTAATGGAAAATAATAGCTGGTGTACTACTACAAGATTAATTCATTATTTCAGCCTAGTGAAATGTGTATAATTAATAATTAATATAATTAGGGTTTACAGTATGAGTCACATTTAACAGAGCACCTACAGTATATGGCTGTATGCTTTTGTTCTTTCGTCCACAGTGAAAGGAAGCTATAAATTGTCTGGCAACCAATACTGGGAATGTCACAAGTTTTGTGCTACACCACACCTTTTCTGAGAACATGTAGGAAGTGATCAATGTATGCATGCATGCATGGAGGACAGATACTGTAGGAGGTTTGGTTAACCACAGGCAGCATAATAAGAGTTGGACTTCCTCTGAAACAATCCATTATTAAATTTTACAAAAATCACGAACCCCCTCGAGTATGTACAGTATGTTCTTTGGTTAAAACATCTTTAAAATTACTATCCATGACGGTCACTAGGCAACCAAGAACATCAGTGAATAATTCTGTCATTATCATCGTGTTTTCATATTGTATGAATTGTTTCCCAAGAATAACAAATGGTCACAAGCCACAACATGGTAAAATCCTGGAATGCCAGAGCCATAACACAAACTTGTGAATGTTATTTATTTGGGATAAAAAATACCACTTTAAATTAATTTGCAAATGAATCAAAATGGATTGTAAGAAAATTTTAAAAAATAAAGATTTCTGGTCCTATACCGGTTTGTGTCTTGTTCCACATGGATGTACACGCGCACGCGCGCGCGCACACACACACGTACACACACACACACACACACACACACACACGCAGACACACACACAAACACACACACCTCTCTCTGGCCACACTTATAGCTGTTAGTTGATGTAGCCATGTGGTGTATTGCATAATCCTGACTAATTAGCAAGACTCACACTTAGCCTATAGTGTTTATGAGTGTCTGCAGGGACCCCCACTCTGCTTATACAAATATATAAGCTGCTGCTGGATATAAAGCACAGTGAGTCTGTCCTATCACTCTTTACTTACATTTAAAAAAAAAAAAACTTAACTTATTCGTTTTTATAATATTTTATAATGAGATGTTATCAGATAAGTTTAGTAGCACAACTATAGTATAAGCATTTTGTCTCGAATTATTATTGGGTAACGTTATCTTCAAGATAGGCTATTGTCCCTTAAATAACTCACAGCTATTTGGAAAACAGATTAGCAAATGCATACTTTACTCACAGAAGCTGCAGGGCAGGAGTGTGAACGAAGCTCCTTCCGGCGATTTCATTAAAGCCAGACTTAACAAAAGATCTGAATAGATGGACAGCATATTGGGGGATGTGCCAGAATCGCAATATTAATAGATGGGAGTTCAGCCATACACGTTCATTAAATATTAACTAAGCTAGTATTTTACAACAAGATATAGCCTACATACTATTATGTAAACATACCAATTGCACGCGTTAACATATCCTATGCTATAGGTTTATAACACTTACAGTGAAACGACATCGGCTGGAAAAGCGTGCGGGACGGATCTAATGTTCTCACACAGGGCATTATCTTTGGTGCATGTACATCCAGACGGGCATCTGGGCTGCTTTGCTCTTCTGCCCTCCGCCAGAATAAAACAGACTGCAAAGACCCATACCCAGACGGTCCATCCTTTCAGTGGGTATCCCATACTCACTGTTTCGCTCAAGCTAATCGTTCCCACGCAAACTTCTCGATAAATTCTTTGAGGAACGCCAGAGACGTCTCAGATATCATCTAACCTAAGCAAATAAGAACGGTTTTATTGCACTCTAACGCAGGCTTGTGGAAATGCTTCTTGCTTCTCAATTGGAAGGCACCAGTCCAACAAATTCGTTCTGCAAAACGTAGGATTAGCTCAAATCTGGGACAGACGGCAGGCCTACACAAAAAGAAAACATTCAGATTTGTTTTTCCATAACAATGGAATGGAAAATATCGGACACAAAATAAGTTGTCCACAAAATCGGTCCGACACGAAGTTGTCTTCTGAATAGCGCAGCCTCATGAAAACAAAATCTGAGCGTGGACTGCTTGTGCGAGAGGCCGTGAGATGAACAGAGAAAGAGATTGAAGGGGGCGCGTAGGTGCGCCTATTTTATCAGCAGTCCCATTATGCGCGCTTCAGAGCTATGAATGGATAACCGCTATTCATAACGGGTCTCCGTGAAAGCACCTGTCTAATTTATTTAGCGCATGCTTCTTATGTAAATGCTGCATTTCTATTGTTGTGGTTATTAATGAAAACAATATGCTCATATGATTATAATTATAATTCCAAATATAAGTGGATGGTAATTATGCGGTCTCTCTCTTTTTATATCTGCCTCTTTCCTCTAGGCTATTTGCTGAGCTCAGTTTGATGTTAAAAATCATGAAACACTAGACTGTTCTTTGACAAAGTTTCACCCCTGACACCCCGCATATTCAAAAACGTTCAGTTACAGCAGCATTGAAAATAAATAATAGAAGCATTGTTCCGTTTTACAGTCCCTTCAACTCAACTCTGAATAATGCCGGATGTAAAAGATATGATCATGACTATCAGTCAATTTAATTTAATTGGTCGTTTTTAAAAATGAATGAGCCTATTTAACTCTCCAATCCTCCACTGTTTCCAGTTGGACATTGGTTTTATTTAGGGTATGAAAGGAACCATCACACAAAGAAATCAATATCTTCTCTTGTAATAAAGACAGCTGTGGAGTGCAGATACATTTCATCAAACACAGTAGAGAGGAGTTCTGCTCATATACATAAGAGAACATTTATTTAATTTGCAGTTGTTAAAAATATAAAATAAGTATTTCATTATCTAGCCAAATATGGTTCGGCCTATGAATGGTGCTGCTGTTTAGACCAACGTCATCATAGTGAGATTAGCTTATACGTCATCAATTCGCGACAGTTTTTTTGGTAAACATCTTAAAAAACATCCAGAGGTTGATAAACTGCCATGGAGAGCCTCGTTAAGGTACTTTTATCACTCGATCGAAGTCCATTTTTCAATCGAATGAAGTATTAATTCTGTAAATAGTTTATTAGACTGTGTAAGTCAAATTTGTAAACGATTAGGTATCTTAGCAATGGAAAGCTGCTATACATATAACGTACCTTCACAATATTCAAAATATTCAATTCACTGTATAGATGCACTTTCATTTCTGTACATGCTCTGTTATACTACACAAAGTATTATTTTTACCTTCTCAGGTGCATGGAGGCGGGGGTTATGATTCTGACTTCAGTGATGAAGAAGGAAAAGGAGAGTCATCACAGAGAGGACTCAAAAGGTAAACTAGGCTTAGTTGTTTCCTACAATGGCAGTAACAGTAGAGCTGCGTGTGCCATTGCTTATATGCATACTTTTTTTTTTATTGTACAGCATTGTAGGCCAATTGCATTTGAGCTGAATAATTTGGCTTATATGATAGTTACAGAGTAAGATACTAACATGCCATTTGTGTAAATTATGTCCTAACAGAAAACGTGAGGATGAAATTTTGCAAAAGCCATTCCAAAAAGGAAGGCACGCCCAGGTTGCTCACCGGAGTTTTCACTCTAATGAACTGGACAGGTAGGCTAATCATTTTGGTATAATTTGAGCCAAAGTAATCTTTACTCTATTAATACATCAATTTAGTTGTCACAATGATCATCATTATTTCTATATATTGAAATTAAATGTATGCTCTTGCTCATGAACGAAGTAAACATATTTCTTTTTCATGTTAAAGTGTTTTATTTTATTTTAACCCTTATTATGTCCTCTGGCTCAAAATGACCCAGGTCACTAGCTCTTTGTGGCAGATAGAAGGTGCTACACCTAATTCTACAGCTTACACAGACATACAGTAAAGATTAAAAGGTTGGACACACCTTCTCATTCAATTGAATGGGAAGATGTGTCCAAACTTTTGGCTTGTACTGATGGCACAACAAGGTGTGAGTTTGAAACCCGAAGACATTAGGAGAGTTAAAAGGCACAAACAAATACATTAAGAAATAATTGATAATGAAATTAATACACACAGCAATGACAATTAAAAAAACACACAAAATCGTACACAATCAGATGATGCCCTCCGGTGGCATAATTCGTTAAAATTAAGGACATCACGAGGGTTAAATCATATTGTAGGCCTACCTACAATTCATGTAAATACTCATGTATTATATTAGCATATTACAGTAGTCTAGTCTTAATTTTATTCAGTGCATTATGCATAGTAGCACTACTACTAATCTCGTTGGTTTTGTTTTCCATGCCATTTTAATATATGCTGTTTTTCAGAGAGGAGGCCAGAAACAGAAGAGCTCACTTGATATCAATGAATGCTGTATCCTTTTCAGAGAAAAAAAACACAACTCATTCAATGACATACAGACATATTTATACAATATAAAAATGTTCAGCCTCCACAAATTATGCAATTTGTAAATGGGGTTCCAGTTCTATCAGTTTTATAGTACAACATTAGAATTGCTGTGTGTGGTAAATGACAGGTGCTAGCATATTTTATATTAAAGATAATTGCAGCTGAGTTGAATCTGGGAAGAAAATCCATTCAAAGAACTTGACCTTAGTTAGATGTCATTAGTTTGAGCGACATAAGAAGTTTGTAAGTGACTACATACTGTATTACGGAGGGAAGATGGCTGATTTAAAACGTTCTACGTGAGTATAATGTCTCAGAATGATGCACTGTCAAACCTGGATGTGACTATTAAACAGGTATTTTGCCCTAGGCTTATTATTATTATTATTATTATTATTATTATTATTATTATTACAATTATTATTGTAAGCTAATAAGTAGTAACCATTACTTCCTGTGCACAAGCATTTCCCCTCAAATTAAGTCAGGATCCAGTGTCTTGCAAATGTATTTAAAAAATATATATTTTATAATTTTATAGATAGACAATAGTATGACAAAATATGTATTTCTTTCTGAAATAGTTATGTAATAAAGCATATTAAAATATCTTACTATATCTAAATTATAGCTTTATTTGCCACATGTCTTCTAGTCTTTATGTTTTGTCTCATTACTCTATCTTGATTAGAGCCAATGACAAGACAGATCTCGATGTTGTGCGTGAAAACCATCGCTTCCTCTGGAGGGATGAGGACGAAGAAGACATGACATGGTAATGATTGCGACATATATTAGTATTAACACATAATTGTTTGGAATCGATACAATGTTCAAGATTTATACATGCAAACACTCTTATCTACTGTCCTTGTTGCATTCCAGGGAGAAAGAGTTGGCCAAGACATACTATGACAAGTTGTTTAAGGAGTACTGCATAGCAGACCTCAGTAGATACAAGGAAAATAAGGTTGGTAGAATAAAGGGACTGCCGAGGGATGGGTTGATTGCTTTTGTGTTCTGGAAATACACTAATGTTTTTTTTAATTTATTTTTTATTTTATTTGGCTCCATCCACCAACAGTTTGGGTTTCGGTGGCGGATTGAGAACGAAGTTGTCACTGGGAAAGGTAGGTATTTTATAATTAGTTTAAAATACGAGATCAAATCTGTGACTTTGTCATAAAACATGTTAGAAATACTATGTTTGTTCGTGTTCACGTCATTATTAATGAACCAAATTAAACAAATAACTATGAACACTAGATGGCAACATAGATCAACACATACAGTAGTGCAACAGTATGCAGCTTTTACTTAGGCATATTCTTTCTTAAATAAATTCTATATCCTATTTATATGCCATGCTTTTCATTCAAACAATGTTTTGTAAAAGAAATATGGTAAATACTGCAGGGGAAATACTTTGTCAATATTGCAAAAACATTTTCTTTCTGTATTGCTTCACGTTATTGGCCTGGTAGGCATTCTCCTTTTGAAGAGATGCCTTCAGTTTGTTGTTGTTGTAGTATACATTTTTTCCTAATTTCTTTCCTATCAATTAGGATTTTATGTGTTCAAACAAATTGGCTACCTGTTTTTGTGAAGTATTCCAGTCTTCCGAGTTAACAATCTGTAGCTGGTTCAGTATCAGGGCAATGCCCCATATACAGAAGAGAGAGTTTTGTTGGTCTACACCAGTGTCTCAGTGTGAGCTAAATAAGCCAATATGTTGTTCAAGATTAAGACCGTGTAATCCTGACCTCCGATGGGTCCTCCTAGCCCAGCCATATAGTGCTTGTCAGGGAGCAGGGTAGGATCAGGTCAGCAATGCCAAAAACGGTTTGGTTTACTTGTCAATGTTAAGGGCTGTTGGTAAATAAAAGGCTAGCATGTAGGGAAACTCTTTTGTTTATGCATGTTTAGGGGAGTGAGGTTGTTAGACCTTTCTGTATAGTGGTGTAATAGGCCTAACTCATGGTCATGAGTTAGACAATGCTGAGCACTGGTCAGGTGATTAATTAAGAGCACTGAACTATCAATGATAATTTCATAGATTTGATGTGATTAAAAGCTTATTAGGCTAGTGTTTAAAGAATCTGGGAAATTCACAGCTATGTGGGTGTTGGAAAAAAAAAACCTGTTTGAGAGTAGGTTTTATGCAAGATAATACTTCAACATCTTGGGCTGGTGTTTTGTCTGTCCATATGGTGCTTGCAATACACACACAGGTGTTTCTTTGTTATGTGGTCCAGCTGGTTGCGCTTCTATTTCAATATGAGATTTACATTATGTTACGATCATAAGTAGGTTAAAGGTCAGTTAGCTGAATGCATTCATATTTTTGCTAGGCCCCATCTTAGACGATATTGTGTGCAATAGGCCTACTACTTAGCCTCTGTAAATCTTATACCTTTAAAAAAAATACATGAATGTGTTAAGCATAATGGATTATGTTTGACTCTACTACACAACCTCTGTATTGCCAAGGCTATCATTAGCAGGAGTCCAAGCAACACCCCGAGGCAGCTATCTCACTCACTTTACAGGCTGAGGATTTGCTTTTAACAAGGCTGTTTTTTAGGGGTTTTATTATCTCAGTGGGGGAGGAGCGTGTTAATAACCCTGTCAGGGGAAGGATGGTATGCACCGAAAACATTCTGAGGTGCTTAGGATCAAAGGGACTATCACATACAAGATGGCATATACCAACTTTTTGATTCATCCATCAATCAGCAGATGAATGCACCACTAATTATAAACAGAGCTCTCTTAGCTTACCTGCAAAACATGTTATAGCCTGACTTGGATTTCAAGAGGGGTAGAGTTTGGGTCTTCTGCTTTTTTATTTGTGCAGAAAATGCAGTTAACAGGATTGTCTGGAGTAAATACAAATACGAAACAGCGAATATGTAATGGTAAGGGAGTCATTAAAAAGCACAATTCTCATCCTAAATATCTTTTGAAACCATTCATGAAATGGGCTTGTGCATACTGCAATATTGCTTTTATTAGTTAGCTCCCTGATGTGTAGTTTGTCGATCTGGCCATAGTGAACTGTACTTAAAAAATTAGGTGTTTTAGAGAGTCAGCAGATCGGGTAAAAAAGAAAAAAGGCAAACTTGTCAACTCAGATACTGTGTAATCACATGTCTGAAAATACTTTAATATTGGGATTATTTTTGTTGAAAATTGGCATCTAATTAAACAGAACAAGCAAACACAAGTAAGCTCATCAGATCAGACGTAGTGCAAATCTCAAAGAGCACAGGTGAGGTGTGTCTTTGTAAACGTTCTTTTTCAATTATGCCCAGTGTGACGCAAAAGTGCTTGGTGGACTAAGACTCTAACCGTAAAGGAAAGTTAACCCATGCACAGCATCCTGTCACGTCATCCAGTAATCACACTGCCATCTGTCAGCCTGTGTTTCCCTCCTGACGCTGGCCACTTGACGTGGGTGAGCGGGAGTCTCCTGTGGTAACAGGGCTTACTCAGGCTGCCTTGAATGCCAGGTTCCCTCCTGTAGCACGTGAGACAAGATACTCCAGCCCAGTGATGTTCAATCCTGGTCCTGGGGCCCCACTGCCCTGCATGTTTTAGATATCTGTCTGCTCCAACACAGCCTGTGCAAATGAATGGGTCATTATCAGTCTCCACAGAAGCCTGATAACAACCCATCCATGTGATTCATGTGTTGGAGCAGGAAGACATCTGAAACATGCAGGGCAGTGGGGCCCTAGGACGTCTTGTTAGAAGCTAGAATTTGGGGAGTTTTCAGGAGTGTCAATTCACTCAGGAATGTTCTAGTTTGTCATACATGCCTGGGCAAATACCTACAAAGATCCACAGTGCGTCAACTTCATGTAATATTAAACACTGAACCATTTGGCTGAAGCAGTGCGTTCTGCCCGCGGCTCTTATAGCATGGATTGGAGCTATTGTTGGAAGGCAGAGCACAGTTTAGTTTAAGATTAGTTGGTGAGACATTTCAAGGAAATAGCCTGTAGCATGCAGAGCAGTGGACCCCCCCTCCTAAAAAATGAATGTGTTAATAGTCCATGACTCGTCTTAATCTCTTTTTGCCGCACAGATAAGATAAAGCGACTTGGCTAGAGCAGTGCTGTCGTGAATGGTGTTTTTTTGTGTGTGACTGGCGCTAAGAGCGTTAGCATGTACACGTACGTGGCTGTGTGAGTGACGGGGGGATTATGCCGGAAGAAACGTCGGTGGAAAGATTCCACCGACGTCACGGCGATGACGAGGCGCGAGGCTCCTCTCACGTTCCCTGCCGTGTCCTCTGCTCACGCTGCCAGCCCGCCGACGACATCAGGAGAGAGGGTTTGAAGGTCACGTCTGTCTCTCTGAAGCAGAAACGTGCGAAGTTGAGCGCAAAATGACCGCGCGAAAGCACCAAGTAACATTTTCGTCGGTGACACGGACAAGTAGAAGTCAAACACTTGGTAGGAAGTGTGGGGAAAAGCAGGAAATTGATTGGGTTCAGTTACAAAAATGATGTCATATTAGAGTGTGTTTAGGTTAATGGACAACACTCTGTACTGTGTCGTGGAATGGATTCTGACTTCATACGTTGGTCCTGTAGAGCAGATTGGTTTATCCCACACGTCACTCCTGTCAGTGTTTGTTTCTGCTCATGCCTTCAGGCTAAACCTATCGGTGAATCAATACTCCAGCTCTAGAGCCACAACTCTCTCTTTCTCCCTGACGTCACGGAGCCTTAATCTAATACAGGAGAGAGAATCTCTGCCGTATGGTGCTGGCAAGCAGCGCCGGGAGAATCGCCCCAACGCTTCCCCTGGAAACGCTTTATTGGCTGTCTGCGTGTGGTGGGGAGGGGGGGGGGGTGTTCCTTGTTTCCTACGCTCTGACGCACTAGATCGCTCTGTCACAAGCTTGGATGGACCAGATTGGCCCTGCCTGAAGCCGTTGTGGGGATCACAGGGGCAGGCTGCCAGATCTGGGTGTACGGGAGAAGGGGAGAGCCGGAAGAGTAGCGAGAGGTCAGAGGAGGAGACAGAATGTGACGCAAACCACACAAAGGGGAGGAGAGCATTTCCAGATGGCTCTTGGGTCTGGCTTTGGAGCACTGTTCACACACTGTAGCCTTTTCTAGAAGCTGCCCGGGACTGTCCGTTAGCATCGCTGTTTGCCAAATACTACTTCACTTCCCTTTCGCTCCTGAAGCTTTTACATTTCTCTCGGCACTGATTATGTTTCTGTCTATTTTTTTTCATTTAAAAGGGGTTTAGAGGTTTTCTAGAACATTTGACTGAATATGTTACTGACCTCCATATAAAGTGGCACTCACTCTCAACTGCTAAAATGTGAAGCAGTCATTTTTAGACTGTGGCAAATAATTAAAAAATAACAAATCTAGTCAAGCCAGTGTGTTTACCCGGCAGTTGGAAATTATCATAATTTAATGTAAGTAGAGCAATTTAATGTTCAAAAGAATATGCGTACAGACTCCTTTTTTGTTTTGTTGTTGTTTATGCTCTATTTCGACCTGCTATTCATTAGTTTTTATGGACTTGCGTTAAGGTAAGGAACATCCACAGTGAATTTTCCAGCCTCCTTTTAACTCGTGTGATATCCTCAGGGTCAGAATGACCCAAATCACTAGCACTTTGCGGCAGATAGAAGGCGCTTAACCTAATTCTACAGCTCACACACACACATGATGTGCACTGCTGGCACAACAAGGTGTGTGTTTGAAACCCGAGGACAACAGGAGGGTTAAAAG
>JAODUG010015672.1:0-23326 GCA_027564795.1 Aphredoderus sayanus | reverse complement strand
CTCTCTCTCTCTCTTTCTCTCTCTCTCTCCCTCTCTCTCTCTCTCTCTCTTTCTGTCCCTTACAAAGCTGTTCTGCTATAGGGATTGATGCATTTTCAAAAATGGTATACATGTTAATAGGTTAAAATACAGTATCAAACCTTTTACATTTGCCCCACAAACGAGTATGAAACACAGTATGTTACTGTAGAATTTAACTAGTGGCATAATGTAGCTGCTGAAGTATAGACTTCAAATAGGATATGCAGAATGTGGAAAAGGAGTGTTATGGAACAGAAAATAGCAAACAGTGGTGACAAAATACAGTTGTCAATGCTGTTGACACTTCAAATATGCCAGCTGCAGTGCCTCTTAAAAGAGGTAAATTAGGAACTTTAAGTGACGCACACTAAGAATCACTCCCAGCTTGTTTGGAATTCATCTTCTGTCAAATTCACTACTAACGCTCGGCTGGCAAGGGAATCATTGTCTTGCTTATTAAAAGAACATGCTAGCCATGTAAAAAGCAAACCAGATGAGGATGTCTTCACACAGTCAATTGGTAGCTCCAGTACGGTACAGGTTTCAACAAGCCTTTACTTAGAACAATTTAATATCAGAATTGAGAATTAAAAAAGGAAATCCTGGTGGATGAGTGATTTTAATCCCGCTCACAAATTATTTCCAGTCATTCAGCACTGGAAATATGTATTGTATAAAACAAAAACAATTGAAGCTCAAAGCAAAGTGTGAAATAAAGAAAATATGTTAATAAATTATTGGGGAAATAAGGAGGGGTGAATTGAGATATATTCTTCACTCTACAAGTGATAAAAGAGATATTTCTTTAACCTGAGGCTAATTCTCAGACTAGACTTGTGTCGGCTCTCACAGGGGAGTTAAAGTGCCTGGCCTCAAAACAATTAGCTGGAGAATGGGAGTCATTTAAAAGGCGAGGAGACAAGGAGATCTCACTACAGCCGGCTGCGGGTATTTCCCCGCGGAGGACTCATTTTTACAGCCTCCTTACAGAACCCCCTGCCCCCACCACACACGCACACACAAACACTACACACACACACACACACACACACACAAACACTACACACACACACACACACACACGCACACACACAAACACTACACACAAACACACACACACACACACACTCATACACTTTAACGCCACCAGCCAATTTCCTCTCTCTTATTTCACAGAGAAGACAATTTGCTGGAAGCTGCTGGAAGGAATGGGGGGAGAGAAAGAGAGGAATAGGGCAGGATAGCAGTGCAGGCAGAAAAATAGATGAGAGGAAAAAGTCCAAGGAAAAAAAATATATGATTGAGTGATAGCAAGAATCGGGGAGATCAAAAGGGACAGGGAGTAAGAGTGGGGACAAAGAGGGAAAATGGAGAAAATGCTGGAAGAAATAGACAAAAGGGTTAAACCACAGTGGTTCAGACATTGCGAACAAGATGCTAGAGAAGACCAAGGAGAACAGAACAGAAGTGGCCCTATGGGAACCAAACTGACCTGCTCTCTTATGTATTGATTGGAACTTCCTGCTTCTTTGTCCTGTGTGTGTGCTGCCGGCCAATCAGTGAGGCTGTCAGCAGGGGCCAATCAGATGGGAGAGCACCTGAGTCAGCATGACCTCACTCTGCAGAGGCGATCACTGACACATAACAGACACCGTAGGTGTATCTCTGTAGCAGTCTATGTCAATGTTTAGACACAAGATTGTTAGTAAAATAAACAGGTTGTGAATTTGTTGGCAAATTTACTTATTAGACTACTGACAGCAGTATATGCTATAGCTTCTGTTCAAAACGTTGTTCATTTAGTCAATGTTTACACTGTATTAGTTATAGTATACCAGGCCATAAAGTTACATTAATAATCATACCTTTATTGACTCAGCAAGTAACCAAGGTTTATAACATATTTTTGAGGTATTTGGGAAGGTTTAATACTGCTGTTAGCTACGACTTGTGAACAGGTCAACAGAAAGATATTTTATACATTTAGATCATATTTTAATCTTTTATAAGGATAATGATTTTCCTCTGCCTTTTTTTCTTTTCTTTTTTTTTTTTCTTTTTTTCTTATAGTGAATTGTCTTTGTAGAATCAGATGTCTCCTGAAAGCTAACTTATTGCTGTCTGAGGTGATATGAACAGGAGGCACAGTGTTTATAATATGAGTTTGGGTCGATGTTTGAAATGGGACAGAATATAAATATCTGCTGTAAATACCCAACAATGAAAGGAGAAAGCCTATGTTCTCACCTTCAGCGAATGGGGGAAAAAACTGTAAATTATAATTGACTTCATGCAGGTAAAGCATGATTCTCTTCACATATCTTACATGTTTTTGCAACCCTAAACATACAGATTAACACACGGACGCTATGATGATGATGTCTTTTCAACACTGCCATGCTGAACCAGGTCATAATATAAATAAAAACAAAAACACAGTTGCATGCAATTAAAGAGCACGAGTTCAAAATCATCTTACAACCCTCTAAAACCGTCAAGCGAACCCTCAGGGGTTCTCGACCCCGAAGTTGACAACCACTGCCATGCGCACTGTACAGCAGCTGCTGTTTGGTTTGGGGCATGAGCGCTCATGACTGGGCTGCAGATCACAGCAGCCTGCCACCTAGACCAGCAGACTGTAGACTGTAACATTCCTCTTCTGCAGTGTCACATGAGAACAATCCTCTGTACTGTAATGCAGCGGTCCGTGTCATCCGACAGCTCCCGTCCACTCCTCCTCCTCCTCCGCCTCCTCCAAGCATGATATATGGACCTGTCCATGGAGAGAACACAACAGAAACATGGCACCTCATCCACTTCGGCACTCACAGGACGGAGGGATGCGGTTCACAGCAATGGAAACACAGAACCTATTTTGTGACATCTGAATTTATATGATGTTTATGCCATGTAGCAGACACCTTTATCTAAAGCAACTTACAATAAGTACACTTGTAGATGTTAGCTGAAATAGCCATACATCATTGTTGTGAGCGAGGTGTTCTGTTGGGAACTGGGTAATGTTTTGCAAAGTTACAGTACAACTTAAGCTAGATCATCAAATCATATTACCATAAACACTTAAATATTCAAAGATCAGATGTAAACATTATATAAGAGAAAAATTCCATTGTATTTATGTATTTATTTAGCTAGTTATTTATTTATTTATTTCAAGAGTCAGAAAAGGTGGACCAAGGCAGTGACCCAGTAAAACGTTACCCATGGCCAACACCTGAATGAATGTATTCTTATACAGAAGCACATTTTCTTAAAACATTAGATAACAACAGATTATTACAAACATTTAAATTGTCTTGTGACTCCCCAAAAAGCCAGATACTATAATTAGCAAATGACATAATTTGATTGAAACAGAAAGCCATTATCCTGAAGCATATTTTGCATTTACAGTAATATGTCTAATAGCCATAACAGTATGCATCCCATGCTGGTTCCAGCTTCCATTAATGTCAAAAGTTCATTACCAACCAGTCAGAAATAAGACTCCCCATAGGGCAAAGTATTAGTATATGTGGCTGCTGTAATAATTGCTTGGAAAATTATGAAAAAGAAGGGTTGTTCAAATACTTCTCATGCTATAGCTGATTTTCTGTTTGAATAAATTAAAAACTGCTAGTGTTGGTAAATGCTGTACAACCACTTGTGAATTCAGTAGCTCTCATGCTGGTGTATTCAGCTTTTAATTCTCAGTTGCTGTATTATTTGCATGTTAAGGTGTATCTCTGTCACTAGGGAACAATTAACTGATAAAGCAGTGCTGTTACAGGTTTATGTAAATTCACTCTGCAAGAAGCTTGCGTTGATAAATGGCATGGAATTACAGAACAGCAAATAACTTCGGGTGGTATACATTATTTTCCCTTTCTAATTGATAAGGTTGCAGGGGAGAATTTCGTGTTTTAAAGCAGTTAGCACACTGTTAAGTGTTTCCTTAAAAAGAGAAAATGAGGGGAATCAAATGTAAGCAGGAGTTATACTAGTATTTTCTAATTGATATAACTCCAACTTCCATGTCAAATCTTTTGCTGTGGAATTCCTGATAATAGAAATGTGCCTGGTCTCTTGCGGTGTGGGAACACAAATACAGTAAACACTTGATGTATATAATATATCATGCCTGATATATTGTATTGTAATGTGTATATATTTCATGTAACCTGTCAGTTCAACATGTACCCTCTATTACAGTGCAAAGTATGCATAGTATAATGGTATTATCCTATAATAATTGTATTCTATCCTCAATAAACTATATTTTCTTATACAATCGGATCCAATTAAAAGTAAAAGTGAAGGAAATGTGTCTGCCCTTTGCATTATATTATAATTATGGTGTATATTCATGTTGAACCATTTCACAATGGATCCATCCACACAGAAAATGGATGTTCTTGATGATTCTCTGTAATTCCCATGAGCATGACACATAGATGAGGTACGAGGGAGTAGTAACATGGAGAGAGCAAGAGAAAATAAAGGAGAAAGAGTCAGAACACTTTGCATTGTTCCATCACTCTATTTTGCTGGGGTGTGTTTTTCCTTGAATAAAAGAAAACACTCTGCAAGCTGCATCTGTGTGTCAGTGTGTGCATGAATCAGTGTGTGTGAATTCAGGTGTGGGTAAGCATGCATTATTTTGTGTGTGTGTGTGTGTGTGTGTGTGTGTGTGTGTGTGCGCGTGCGTGCGTGTGTGTGTGTGTGTGTGTGCGAGCTAAAAAGAAAATGCAGGGAGACAGTTGCCACCATCGTTTCATTACCCGGTAGAAAAGTATTGATCTTTCGTTTCAGCAGTTTTCTCTTTCTGCCTTTCTCCCTCCATCTCTGTTTCTTCTGTTTAATCCCCCCGTTCCCTCCATCCTCCTCTCTGCCCTCCACATATTCAAAACAACATTACATTTTCTTTCTCTCTCCTTCCTGCGGCGAGTAACCAAACCCTCCGCCTCTTGTCGTCCTTCTATCTTACCATCCCTCCCTCTTTCCCTCCCTCCCTCTCTGGCTCCTACAGTTGTTAACCTTGTAGCATGTTTTCTGCAGGTTGGAAGAGGCAGAGAGAGGGAAGGGATGGGGACGGGGGGGGGGGGAGCGAGACAGACACACTTGAGGATATTTAGAGCTCAATATCCCCACCTACAGGTCACACGGTGAACTTTACCCCCATTGCCTCTAATGAAATCAAAGCGATGATTCATGGCTTTTTGAAGCAGTGCTGTAACAAGCTGTAGATCAGCTGAAGATCTCCTCCCCTTAATCCCCACTACACAATCACTGCTCCCACACACACACAGATGTGTGTACAATATGAACCGTGTGGGAGACCTTTTCTTTCCTTGAACCTCAACTGTTATAAATCTTACTTAGCTGGGGCGTTGAAGACCTACTAGAGTACTGGAGTCACACTTGCTTCCCGGGGGCCAGATTCAACACTCTATGGCCATGAGTTTTACTTTTAATGTAATGTTGTTGTCTACTTCCCACATGCCTCATGCTTCATTCAGAGCAATGGGCGTGTCCTAAATCAAAACTTAAAATCCATTGCAACAGACTTACTGTAAAAGTAGTTTCTCCTGTATTTTCTCAGTAATAATTTTTATTATAATAAGTACAAATAAAAATAGGCTATAGACTATTATTCTTTCCTGTCACATCCTTACACATGTCACATCCTGTCCTTAAATGTTTTTAGTGGTTGGTGGGCTGGATCGTGGGTGGGTGTGTGCCCTGGCCTGCAGTGCCTGGGGGTTTAGCTGGGGGGAGCTGGTCCATTTAGTCACCTGCATTGTGTCTGTGTTCAGTGATGCGCCCCTGGTGCCACATCCTTGGGGGTCTGGGGTATGTTGGTTTGTGGGCTCATTCCTTCAGTGTCTTTGGGTTTTCCATTCTCTGACTGAGATTGAAGGGGTTGAGGGTCTGGGGTCCCCGGATTTTTAGTGTTTCGGGGATAGTGGGAATGGGACTCCGCATGTTTGGGCTTGATTTTTCCCTGTTGCATGTTTGTGATTGGAGGGTTGGGTTTATGGGTGTTACTTATTTATATAAATATATATATATATCTTTTTTTTTTATTTATTTTTTTATGATTTTGTAGTGTGAAGCACTTTGTGTTACATGTATTTGTATGAAAATGCTATATAAATAAAGATTGATTGATTGATTAGTGGTATGCTGAAATTCACCTTTAAACTATTGCACCTTCTAACTAACTATTGTGAATGTTTACAGTTTAAAAAAAATGTTTTTATCTTGCTTAACAAATAAGACCTATCATTTCTGTTCCTCAAGACGTTACTGTATATATCGTATTACACGGCAGGCAGGCATATAGGACTATAATAATGAAATATAAGGATAAGTTGAGGGCGATTTAAAGAGATCGGGCCAAGCAACATCTGAATTTGACTGCTAGTCCTCAAGCTATTTTCACTCCACTGAAATAAGTATGCTTCATTTAGCCGGGCACCATTATATCAGCCAATTAGGAAGAATGGGGTTTATCAGAGCAGAGGAGTAATGTGAGAGAGGAGGGCTAGAGAGGAAGATGAGGAGAAGGAGTGAGTATAGGAGGAAAGAAAAGGAAGAGACTGGAAGGGAAGAGTAAGATGGCTGAAAGGAAATGATTGGGTGTGAGCGAGAGAGACGAGAGAGAGAGAAAGTTGTCAGTCTGCTTGCACTTTCTGCTGTCAGCCTGCATCTGTTGAAATGCTGAAATTGGCACTTTCCCTGGAACAACACACATACATACACACATTCACACACACACAGATGAATGCATTTTCTCTATTCCCATAGACACATGCAACTATTAATATCATAAGCATGTATTTAAACTGCAAGTTACTTGATTACTTATTTAAATTTGTGATGTATATATTTCGCTTTGAAATTACCTGTTTCAAAGGGAATGAAATTAACATGCTGTGTGGTATTGTAGTGATTTGTCTAAAGGTATGGCAACAGTTTAAGAAACGTAATATCTTCACAAAACGTCAGATAAAGGCAAAATTATGTTGGTAAATCCATGTGAAATTAATATATCAAGACTTGAAATTGAGGCTGAGCAGAAGCTGTTAACTGTGGCGTCTCCACGGAGTTTTAACACATCATTAGACTCCAAAATAATCCCTGTTATGTCTCTGTCAGCTTCACTTCAAACAGCTAGCCTACATACACATCTCTTCTCTCATCTTTCTCTCTCTCTCTCTCTCTCTCTCTCTCTCTCTCTCTCTCTCACACACACACACACACACCCACACACACGCACACACACACATACGCAAACCCGCCTTCCTGTGATTTTCTGCCAGATTATAAGGTGTGTGTGTGTGAGGGGGGTGGGGTAGGGTGGGGGAGGGTGGGGGAGGGGGGTGTTTGTAGAGAATAAAGAGAACAGTTCCTTGGACAAATCCAGCCTACATAATCACCCTGTCCTGCCCGACCAGATACCAACACACCGCTCCCATGTGGCTTCATTATTGCTGCCGCTAATTAAGCAGGCTGAAACAAACGGCACTATTGTGTGAGTGCAGAAGGGGGTGCTGTTCTCAGTGTTCAACGCTGCCAACGCGTTGACAACGCTGACAACGCTGACAACGCTGAATAAAACCAGCAAGAGCTCAAGCCCTTCCCGTACATCAGTGGTCCTCTTCTGTTTGTGGTTTATGGGGCAACCATGGAGTTCTGTGACTTCCAAAGTAGGCTATTAATAGTTGTCTGTAATAGGGGGAATATTTTATAGGTTTTGGTCTTTTGGTAGGCTATGTTGACAATAAGAAAAATATAAAAATGCATGCAATTACACTTTTGGTGGTTTACTTATTGAACACCCACAGCTGTGTAACCATTGACCTCTATGGAATGGCATGATTGTATATATACCTCCTTGCTGCTGGTGTCATTTATCAACAGACTCCTGACACAAGCAACAGGGACAGTAACCACAGGAGCAGCAATAATAGCACAAACAACTGAAGGTCTATTGCAGTTCATTTGGGATTCTGTAAAAACACGCTGCAGGAAGTTTTCCCTGGATGACAAAAGCCATTATTATGCATTATATAACATATTTATGTGCTGCGGGTTTGTGAATTCATTCTTTCATTCATTCATTCAAGTGTGCATATGCATGTGTGTAACATCACAATGTGCATGTATTTGCATATGCCAGTCTGTATGTGTATGTGTGCCAGTGCGTGCGTGTGTGTATGTGGGTGTAAAATAATGAGCAGAAACTGAAACATAATTTTACGCTCAATTTTCAGCCCTCCAGTTTATTCCTCCATTATTGCTCCAACTTAAGTGCAGAAAAAGAAAAGTCTTTGATTAAGAAACATAGCACAATGTAAACAACAGGAGACCTCCAGACTGAACTAGCACTTTGCCTTTTATTCAGAAGGAATCCAATTCACATTTGAAACCCCAAGACATTGGTTACATAACGCTTTGAATGTGCAACTGATTGAGATGTTTGTTTGAAGACACTTTGGCAGTTTTAAGACTGCCACAGAAAGGAATTGCGTTAGACTTGAGCCGGGATAAAATGTTCCATAACCTGTAGACAAAGAAACCCTTCAACTTGTAAACCCTTTAAATTCCATCTGCTTATATTTCTATAAACACTTTCAGCTAAGAAAAATTTGCTTATTTCCATTAGGTGAATTTCATGATTTTCTTTTGTTTTTGTTTTGCCTATAAAAAGCTGCACACCTGATTAGCATAATAATGGGCTTTGGTAAAAACTCTGAGAATAGGTTTGTTGAAATAGCAAACAGTGTTTCAAGGAACATCTGACTATGTTGACAGAGTAATTATTCATAATATGATTATAATATTAAAGCTGCATTAACTGCAACATAATACTTTTATGCTCATATTACGCAGTTACTTGTAATTGCTATTAGTGCTGTAATTGGTCTTCCTAAGACCAAATATATAAGTCCCATACATAGGTGGGAAATACTGCCACACACATAAAGGGCAAAGCTGCGCTTGAAGTGATTTCTTGCAACAAAATTGAAACATGGATCTAAGCAGCTCATTTGCGGACAATTAAAATATTGCAGCCATCAGCATGCTCAAATGGAGACGAGGGGTATATGTTAAACGGGTTTACTCACCCTTGTTCAGCCCCTATACCCACCCTGATCCCTTTACCATACAGATCACGTTTATGTACATAATGGGGGTATACCTCCATGACGTGTACTATCGATGTACTCACATGTGCAGTACATAAAACACATACTGTATATCACTGCCATATCAATTGTAAGCATGTATATTATATATACCTGTAATTAACCTTTTTTGTGCAAAAGTGTTCTGGATTTACCTCTGTAAAGACATAGGCAGCACCTGAGAAAATAACCTCATACCTGCTCAACCGTTTTGTGAGGGTGGGATTTACAGGAAAACCTGTAAGGACATTTCTAACACCTTGGGCATTTGGTATTAAAGCTTATTGTATATGTGCCAGAGTTTTGTATTACATAATATAGATTTTATTAACATTTGAAGAGCCTTTATATGGATGCAGCACAGAAACTCGCTCTTGGCAGAGCGGAAACAATTTTATGGCACTAAAACTCTCAAATAAAAGACTAATATAATTCCTTTTGGCTGGGTGTTCCACCTAACCTATTGCTATAGAAAATATCTCCATTTTGTCACACATCAAGACATTGTTCTCCCACATCACACCAATGAAATCGCAGTGTAAAAGACAAAAGGGAATTCATAAATATTAGAGTTTCTAGAAGTGTTGTCTGTTTGTCTGTTTATGTTGTGTGGCATTGATTTATTTGTTTTCTTTGTTTACATTTTAAGCTAGCAGTTTGAATGACCCATGGCATATACAGTACAGTCCCCTCCAAAAGTAATAGTACTGTAAGGCAAATTCCTTTTGTTTTTATTGTTCACTGAAGACATTTGGGTTTAAGATCAAAAGATGATTATGTACAAGAGTTCAGAATTTCAGAATTTCAAGCTTTGGTATTCACATCTAGATGCGTTAAACAACTCTAGACATACCACCCTTTGTTTGAACCCATCCATTTTACAAGTGAGCAAAGCTATTGGAACATGTTTGAAGAAGACTCAGAGAGCAGAAATATAGAGACCACACCACAAGATGCAAACCACTCATCAGCAGTAAGAATCTGGAGGTTCTTCTGGAACAAGCTCATAGATATTTATTGATGATGTAATTGATGATGGTAGCAGCAGAATTCAGAAGTGTACAGAAACATTTTGTCCACCAATTTTCGGAGAAATGCATTGAAACTAATCAGGAGGAAGTTTATCATGCAGCAGGACAATGACCCAAAGCATACTGCCAACAAAACAAAGACTGGCTGGCCAAGTCAATCACCTGACCTTAACCCAAAAGAACATGCATGTCATCCCCTTAAGAGGAGACTGAAGGGAGAATCACCCTGAAACAAACAAGAACTGAAATAAGCTGCTTTAAAAGCAAAGGAATTTGCCTTGCCGTTCCATTACTTTTGGAGGGGAATGTAGCATCACAATGTGAGCAGACAAACATTGCTTCCTGTGCGTTAGCTCTTTTTCTCACTCTCATACTGTGTCAGGTCCTTTATTGCGATTATTGATAGAATACATTAAACCCCTGTTCAACATCACTGTAGTGGTTCCTTGTTCAGCACAACCTGTATACTGTACCTGTGGCTTGTTGTTCCAATATGTTATGTTAACACTGGAAATACGTTTCCAGTGTTTCTACAGTGTATACTGTATAAGGAAAGAAATGCACAAAATGTACAAATCTGTGGTACATTTAATACATTTGTCTATATTTTTACATATAATTGTTTGGTCGAAATGAAATGATGAAACCAGAACCGTCTGGAAGTATCTTGGTAAAAATCACTGTAGGATTATTGCAGTAGTCACAAATAGTCACATAGCGTATTAATCCCATCCTAAGTGGAATGTGTGCTAGCTGCCTTGTGCACACACACACACACAACCTGTATACACACACACACACACACACACACACACACACACAAACACACACAACCTGTATACACACACAAAGTCCTTGAGAAAGTTTGGGACTTATATATATACATGCCTTCCACCCAACCCACTGGTTGTTTCAGTTGGTCTATGCAAGCAGAAGATCGGGCAGTCCATCTCTCTCTCGATCTCTCCTTCACCCATCACACTCACTATCTCTCCCTTTCCCTCTCCCTCTCTCTCTCACTCTCTCTCTCTTGCCCAGCGGTCCCAGACAGGTGGAGATAGATAGATAGACAGCGTGTGTTTGGGAGTCCTTGGCTGAACTGCGAAAGTGCTGACGTGGCACTAAGCCTTCGAACACCACTATGACGCCTCAATCTGTCTCTATGTCCATACACACGCGCACACATGCACAAACACGCACACACACACCTACACACACACACAGGCACACACACACACACACACACACACACACATACCCTATGTACACACAAAGATGGATGGATTAGTACACAAAATCACTAACAGGGACTTAGTCCGGTGTTTCTGGGGTTCACATACCCCTATAGGTTACATGAGGGTACTGAAAGTGAGACATAGAAATCACAAAATTTTATTGATTGACAATAATTATCAAAAAATAGTCTCTAAATGAAAGTATTTTTTAAATGTTTCATAATATTTAACAAATCATTGACATTAAGAACAGACTGCACACAGGAATTATGGTATATTCAGTTCACAGGGAAGACAAACACATTTGACAACAATATTGAGTCACCAGTATTGACCCACCATAGTCTGTAGTGTCATACTGTTGGTCATACAGTACACATTGAGGCACACCATTGCTGCAACACACACGTGTAAATGTATAGCATGCACACACACTCTCTCTCTCTCTCTCACACACACACACACACACACACACGCGCACACACACACACACACACACACACACACACACACACACACACACACAGCAGCTGAGTGATGTTGGAATGTGTTTCACATCGGCGTGTTCAAGTGAGTCATCTATCCTGCAGCTTCATTACAACCTGCAAGGACAAACACTATCTCTTTCTCTACTCCTATACTTCTTCATCCCTCACTCACTTCTCTCTCTCTCTCATTCTCTCTTTCTATCTCATTCTCTCTCTTCAAACACACCCGCACACACACACACACACCTTTTTATTTTAACCTTATTCTTTCACTCTGTCTTGGTCTTGCTTTCTTCTTCTCTTAGTCAAGTCGCGATCAGTCTCCCAATATCTATTTTTCAAATCACTGTTGTCTTCTAACCATGTACTTTAGACAGACTGACTGACAGATTAGAGTGTGAATGTTGGACCATTGTACAGGGGGCACACTGTAAAACAAGATACTGAGGACATCATATTAGAGGTCACACATAGGACACACAGGTGAGGGTCAAGACATTGATGAAAAGCGAGGAAAGAGAGCAGTCAGGCTGGTGTTTTGAGGCTAGATGTATATGATATGTGTTGTGTTCTGCTCTTTTAGGGTTCTGGCAGAAAGCTTGTAAAAAGCATGGGTTTTGAGGCCCTTCCCTACATAAAACATGAATCATGCATGGCCAAAACCTCTTATTCTCTACCCTCTCTAAATTTTAAATGGACAACATCTTTCAAAAATATCTCATCTGTGTTAGAAAACTCTGTGTGGGCTCAAGACAGTGACTTGCCCCACCGAGAAAAGGACATGCTCTGTTTTCCTAAGATAGAAGCACACTTTAACGAATTGCTGTACAAATACGGCCAATTTGTGACAGAATATTACCGTTTCCCTTGAATAAAGTATTTTACTGTAAAGAACATTGCATTCTGGGATATATTTGAACCAACAGCAAAACAGTATGCTAATGTTTTATACTTGAGTTAAAAACAATATTTAGAACGTTTCTAGTAGGAGTGTCAACCGACAGCTTGGCGATTTTCTTCTGCCACACAGTAAGAACCTACAGCTACATTTTCTTAACCCTCCTGTTTTCCTTGTGTCAAAATGACTTGCAAAAGGCAGCCATGTGGTCCTCTTCTCTAATCATAACCCTAACCCTAGGACGACAGGAGGGTTCAATACTACCTGACCTATACCTGTGGACACAGTGTTTGCTAGGGTTAGGGGTGAAGGCACAGTGTTAACTAGAGTTGGGGGTGTGGCCACAGTGTTAGTAAGGGTTGGGGGTGTGGGCACACTGGTAGCTAGAGTTAGGGTTAGAGTTAACCCCAACCCCAACCCCAGCCCCAGTGTTAGTGTTAGGGTTAAGCTATCTATCTATCTATCTATCTATCTATCTATCTATCTATCTATCTATCTATCTATCATGAAATGTACAGTAGTAGTATTATTTCTCAATTTATCTGTTATTGCAGATACTGTTTGTTTTGAGCAGAACCGCCTGTTTTCAGCATTTCACTAGCTCAACAAGTCTTAAGCCTTCACCTCCCTCTAGTGGTGTAAATCCATCTATGTACCGTAGACGCATCTATGGAATATAGTTACCCTATTTATGCAGGCAATGTTCTATAGGAGACAACAGGCCAGCCATTCACTAATACTATACTACAAAGAATGTTTTAGAATAAATTGGTTCCTACATGTCTAACAAAAGAAAGGATGTGTCCTAACAACTAAGGGGAAACCCAAGAGCATGTAAAATCGGCAAGTTTCAACAATTACAGCAATTAGTCAGCAGTTTCCTACTGATAATTTCCAAAGGACTTTTGTTCCAACATAGTAGACAGGCCATTACTCTAACAGGCAGCATAAGCAGCCAAGACTCAATGCCACAGTTCCTATACAGTAATGCACATGTAATGCACTGTAGCAGCACACAACCCTGCAAACAATGGGCATCCTTTAGTTTAGCAGTCATTGGATACAGACACACCAGCTTCAACCTGCTTCAACACCTGAAAGGTGATTGAACAACAATAACGGGAACAAGGCAATTAGGCTACTTAAAAAGTTTACTAATCCTACATTAATATTTAAGGAATGGGGTGCCAATTCAACAGTTAGGCAAACTTATTCATACTCAGCATGAATTATTATTTTCACACTGATATCCACATTATAACCAGGCAGTGTCTTGAAATCGCAAACAAGAGACATTGTGTTAGATTTCTGTGTCTAGTCTGTGTGTGTTTAGTACACTGTGTCGAGTGTTTTGCAAAAGGAGTGAGGCTGAAAATGTGCTTATATAGATCCGGGCTGTAGTTTTGCTTCCTACTTGTAAGGCTTCCTAGAAGTTCCTACGTGTGTTATAGAACATTTTAGTGTGTAAGCAATTGTAAAAAACTGTAAATAATAGCCTTTTAGAAGTTACCGCCTATGTAGTCCATGTGGCGTCATGAACACTCCTACTCTACGGAACTATGCCCGTTTGGGCGGACAGTTTGGAAATACTTCCTTCTCGTTCACTGTAGACTATGTGGCAATGTAGGCATGTCAGTCATGATAATCAGTGGTTAGTTAACTTATTACAACTGTAACGTTTGTCAACATGGATGCCTCTTGGGCTGTTGGGCCCATACATCGTAGGAGAAGGGCGACTATTTCGACAGGGAAAGTAGTGAATCTGCAGCCGATTAAAGAGGGCTCTGTTCTGGCTTACCAGCCGGCTGTGGCCGCTAACGACAAAGACACTTTTAAAAGGCACAATGGGGCGCAAACAGCTCAATCTAAAACCAAGAACGAGAAAAGAAATCGAGGGAATGACCACAGCCTGAACTTGAGGTAAGATAAGCGTTTGTCTTTTATGGAGGCTTGCAGAATCATAAAAGTACTAAATGCAAAATGCCATTCGTGTTTTACAATAGTTTTTTTGCAAGTGCAGGCCTGACACTGCTCTGTTGTAAACCAGATCTGAGGCTCAGATTAGACCCAGTAGTATGTGCCAAATCAAATGCCAATAGGTTATAGCCCATACTAGGTGACATAGGTTACACAACTGTTATTGGGCCCATACCACTATCATAGTATTTTTATGAATCACCGTTTATGTTTGTTACTGTTCCTGACTAGCCCAATATTGCTAATTCCTTAAAACTTCCTTTTGTTGCTTGGTGTAGCTAAATGTGTAACTAATCTATTATATGTGTAACCTTTCATTCCACCATGTTTCCTCTCTCCTGTAGTTGTCACCAGCTACAGGAGTCTCTGTTGAGCTCTGCCAGTGGTTACAGCAATTATAGAGGAATTCTCAACTGGTGTGTTGTCATGCTGGTAAGAAACAGCCCTTCTCACCCTAGAAAGAAAGAAAGAAAGAAAGAGCAGCCCTACATACAGAATAACGCTACAAGATAAGATTGAATGTATGAGGCAATTACTTCGAAAAGAAACAACAAAACATTAACTTATACTGCCTGATGCCTTATGCTGCTTGTTGTTGCATTGCAATGATACTTTATATTAAATATTCTATAGACTAGTAGCAAATATTAACAGCAAATTAATATAGATAATATTAAACAATTTGATTAACAATGTTAATCAAATTAAGGCATTAATTAAGATTTAGAGATTATTTTACTGTGCAGTCTAACACAGTAACTTTCTCGTAGCTTTAGTCATGATTAATAACACATTTTGATGAATAAATAAAGTCGATTGATCAGATGGATGGTAGATAGATAGACGAATAGATCACAGTTGTCACAGTATAGACTATACTTCCAAGCTCTAAAGCCCACTGGATTAGGTCTGGGCTAAAGCTCTACTGTATGTCAAACTCCCTGCCTTCTGCTTGTGAGATACCGAGCTATAGAGGACCAAATGAGACAAAAGGTAGAGAGGGTTTAGGCCAGCAAGGGTTGCTTCTTGCTAATCCCGGCTTTGAACATACTGTGGTGTTCATCACTGGAGGTTTCTTCCCATTCCCAGTGTATGTGATGGCCTGTACGGATGCCTTAGTGTTGGGTAATGCTATAATACAAAGCACTGGGCAGGAGGCAGAGGGAAGGGAAGAAGGGAAGCGTGACAGGTTTTAGAGGGGGATGAGGATGACATGCTAGAGAATAGATATGGGACGGGCTATAAGGAGAGGTGGAATGAATGAAGAAGCAGCAGGAATAGAAAGCCAAAAGAAGGAGAGAAGAGTGTCTGACCAAAACGAATGAAACGGGAGGACTGGCAAGACAGTGGGAGTCAAGAAGAGAAATGTCATTTGGAAATGACGGTGAAAAGATTGAGAGACTGGAAAAAGAGGAAGGTGAAATGTGAAGTAGAATGCTGTTTTGTTTTTGGTATCAAGTACAGTACATTTAAATATATGTATATATGTTTCCATTGTAGTAGCCATGATGACAAGATGCTGTAACTAACAGAATGATGTTTGCTTACAATTACTGGTGTATGACCTGTCTAACTATTGACCAACATACAGTACTACTTGTAAGTCGCTTTGGATGAAAGCATCTTCCAAATTGAGCGCAGGGTTACTTCTGGCAGGCCACGGAAGTCCACTCTGTTGGGATCAGCTGACGCCAGCCGTCACTGAGCTTTTTCTGATTGGTGGTGGTGCTTGTCTCCTGTCCCGTTTGTTTTAGGTCATGTTGGTTGCTTTTGCTTGATCACCCTGTTGCTACAGTACTGTATGTGCTGCAAGCCTGTTCGGGGGTTAAAGTTGTTAGATACCCACATACATGTGTATGACGAGGAGCCCCCCGAACTAGCCATTCCGCCAAAGATAACTATGCTGAAATTCTATTAAATGCATTACTAGACGAGAGCGGCTTGACAGAAATGCTGTATATGTAAATGTAATTGTTGAGACAAAACAGACTTGTTTGCATTACAGGTGCTGAGCAATGCTCGCCTCTTCTTAGAAAACCTGCTTAAGTAAGTAACCTTACTGATTCTTGTGTAGGAAAGTGTTTTGCATGCTATGAATGCCTTTTTAGATGGTTAACCCTAGTTGCATAAAATACAGTAGCTGAATGGCTGTAAGCCGCCACTGGCCAGTTTTTTAACTGCTTGCACTTCTTTAGCAGTAGCCTATTTGAGAAAATATAAATATTGTCAGAGCCACAGAACCTTGTGGATAACCGTAGTAAGCGTTTTCAACTGCTGTATCTGTTTACGGTACATGCATCACATTCTCTGCCAAAGATTTACAGAGCTTAAACTATTTTTGTTGTTCATTAGGTATGGTATTCTGGTGGACCCTATCCAGGTGATTTCCTTGTTTGTGAAGGAGCCTTATAGCTGGCCAGCACCATGCCTAATAATCGGTAGGTCCACTGATAAAGACTACATAGTTCAGCACTAAACGTCAATATGTTACAGATGATGCGTGTATCAACAACGCTTTAGGTAGCCTAAATAACTAATATGAAATATTCATGTAATTAGTTTAATGAACACCTGTACTAAGAGCAGTATACAGCAATACAGTTGCTCCCAAGGCTACTGTATTACAGTTTTTCTCAAATGCTAAGACACACTTCTTGAAACCCTCAACCATTTTCTTCAATTTTTAAACACAAAACCCAATTTTTAAACTACATTCACAAAACCTCTGACTCTTCTTCAAACAGAATTATCTGTTTGCAAAATCAAACAATGTTTTAAGATTATACTGTACCACAGCCAGTCAAATTTAAAACACTACTGAGCATTCATTACACTGAGCATTCATTACACACTAGATAAAACACGGTGTTCAGGGCATGTAACTCCAAAAGGTTGTATTTACAGTTTTTTACAATTGCTTACACACTAAAATGTTCTATAACACAACTTTACACTTAAAACTACTGTCCAGATCTGTACAACTATAAGCACATTCTCAGCCTCACACCTTTTGCAAAACACTAGACACAGCGATTTGCAGTATACTAAACACACACAGGCTACATTAGACACAGACAACGTTGTAGTACAGGAAAATATAATAATAGAAATATATATAATTGGCCACAGCTATTTTGAATGTCCAAGGCCAACATGATGGTAAAATCACTGTGTACTGCAATACATCACAATGCGTATTGCCATCATGCAGATCAGGGCCCTCGACCACCATACCAACATGTTGGTGTTCTTACGACAGGTCCTGACAAATATACATGTATCTGAATATGTGGAGAAGATCAGGAAGAGCAAGATAAAGAATAGTAATTTCTGATTAAATTAGAGCAACTATCAGAGACCATGTTCGTGTATATGGAATGACTGTGACTATGAGGGAAGCGTAAATATGTGATACTGCGGCCTTGTGAATCCCTTGGATTGCAGTTTGATTTATAGTTTTTCTCAATTGTTAAAACACTCAAACCCATTGGCTTAAGAATGTTCACAGTTACCTGGACTCATTTAGCTAATTATGCATTGTGTTTTACCTGCAAGCATCCTTGGGCAAGATGTCTAACCCCAATTGCTCCCAGTGGTTAGGTGCTCCTTGCATGGTTTGCACCGCCATCGGTGCATGAATGTGTGTGTGAATGGTGAATGTGAGGCAATAATGTACAGTGCTTTGAGTGGCCGGTAGGCTAGAAAAGCGCTATATAAATGCAGTCCATTTACATTTACTCCCTGAGAACAGTATGTTTTGAACAATGTGTTTTCTATTTTTGGTGTATTGTTTACTGACTGCTGTTTATGAGCAGTGTTGGATTTTGTACACAGGTAAAACTGTTTTGAGGTGAATGTTTCATGACGTTTTTGTAAATAGTGCTTGAAGATGAGGTGTTGTGTTTAATGTTTTCAGGAAATTGAGCAAGGTTTCAGAAATGGTGTTTTAGCAATTGAGAAAAACTGTACAATACAATACATACATTTACAATGTACTTTAGTGTGCTTTTTCAGTAGATACTGAGTACTGAGTTGTGAATATTTGTTTATGGACTAACAATCATTAAAACATTTTTGGAGTTATACGCCCCAAACACTGTTTGTAGTTTTGACTGGCTGTGTTGTAATCTGAAAACATTTTGATTTTGAAAACAGATAATTCTGTTTTGAGGCAATTGTTAGATTTTGCAGGTTTTGTAAAGGTCGTTTGAAAATTGGATTTAATTTTAAAAATGTTAGAAAATAGTTGAAGGTTTCAAGAAATGTGTCTTTGCAAATGAGAAAAACTGTAACAAATCACACAGTCATATCATATCCAAATACATTATACAGACAATTCCACTTCTGTTGTGAAGTAACAATTAAGGATATAGATACATCTCTTATATAGTAGTGTGATACAGTACAAAACAAATGTGGTTTAATAAGGTGTTTAACAACATTAATAGAATATGACCTACTGTGTTGTTAACTTGCTATCATTACATTTAATGGTTGAATAGCGAAACTTACTGCCATAGAATGTATGTCATCTGATACTTAGTGAACTATCTATGACTATTCATGTACTCAGTTTACACAACCTTTCATTTAGACATGGATGAATGGACGGCTGGATAGACACTAATTGTAAATGACTGTTACGTTAGCTTATGAAATACAATTGTGCCATTAGCAAGACTCCACCGTTGCGACATTAATGAACAGCAGCCGATCAGAATACAGTGCTGACATATATTATGGCTTCGATGGGTCACAGTTCAGTTGGTCTAACCACTGTGACTTCATCACATTTCACTGAGAATCTGTTTTTAAAAAGAAACAAAAACCCATTGCTGCTTCAGTTCAGACATTACATTATAAAGGCAAGAGGCAGGCATGTTTCAGTAAAGAAATTGGCTGAGCTACGAGAACAGTACATCAACACTCTTACCCCGGGTGTCCACCATGCGTGTACCCGCGATGCCGTGTGAGCGACATGCTTTTACTTCATCCTCTGCGTGGCATCATAACCCACCGGCAGGCAGCCGTTGGCAGCGTTCGTTGCAACCAGCAAAACAGAAACGAGGAAAGCGCCATCGGATTGGCCGATTGAACTGCTTTCAGAAGCTTCCCAGAAGCGGCTTCCGGCTAAAATAGAATCGGCACCCATTTTTAGCTTCTGGGAAGCTCCTTGGAAATCAGTTGGTTTACTTTCTACTTCATGAACATTGCTGTGACGTCAGAGGGCTATCCCCCCCTTGTGTGTGTGTGCGTGCGAGTTTGTGTGTGAGAGAGAGAGTGTGCGTGTACGTGCGCGTGCGTGAGAGTGAGCCCTGTCACTCTGGCAGGTGGCGTGTGCTGTGTATCACATATGCTCTGTTAGTTCTGGCTCATTTCATTCATAAGTTTCTGCTGTGTGAGCATGTGTGTGTTAGTGTGTGGGCCAGCAGGGTCCTCACAGGACAGGTGGTTGACCACACCAGATCACGCGGCCTTGCTGCAGCTCTGCTTCAAGTGACGCTGAATTGTGTGTAGCTCCCTTATCAAAGTGTATTATGTCACGCGTTGGTGTTCGGGGTGAAATATTCCGCTTGGTTGTTGTAGTTATTAAAGGTGCTCTATCTATGCGATATACTGAACAGTAGTATAGCAGCAAACAACTATTTTCTATGGAAATATATGGTGGTGTAATTTAGTCCTGAGCAGAACATGACAATGTACTCCCTCAGCTAGCTGTGCTTGCATGTTAGTGTGTGTGTGTGTGTGTGTGTGTGTGTGTGTGTGTGTGTGTGTGTGTGTGTGTGTGTGTGTAGCCCACATGCATGTTAGTACATGTGTGTGTGCGTGTGTGTGTGTGTGTGGACCACAAAGTATTTGTTTTGGTGTGAGATGCTTAGTGTGACACCTAGGTGTACTTTAATGAGATGTTTAACCCATTGTGTGGTGCATTGATTCAAGACATAGGCTACTTAATTATGTATCACCTCAAATGTCACCCTGCAGCAGACTGTTTGAGGAACTGTTATGTTGACTGACTGTAATTCTGTCCTTTTCAGTATCCAATGTGTTCATACTGGTGGCCCTTTACACAGAGAGGCAGCTGTCCATGGTAAGTGTATCTACAGCTTTGGAAATAATTAAGAGACTACTGCATCAGTTACATTTACTGTACTTTTTATAACATTATAACATTATTTAACATATATATATATATATATAACATTGCATTTACAAATATAACATTGTATTTACATTTAATAGATTTATATTTTAATGTATATTTTTAAATATTTAAATTTGTGTATGTAAATATTTAAAAATGTTTCCTCTCCGCCTGTATATATATATTTAATGGGGTGTTATTCATCTAAAACTGGAATTTACATCTGATCTACATTTACCTGTGTGATTTCAGTGACTGTTTATTACTATTTAGTGGTTTTTGTCCATGCTTCTTAAAACCTGCTGGGCTGTAGAAATGCTGTTGGTCTCCCTCCAGGGTTCGTTCAGTGAGCGTGTGGGGCTGTTTGTCCACTGTGTCAACCTGTCAGTCATCCTCAGCGCTCCTGCCGCTGTGGCGCTATTGGTCCCCTCCACAACCCCAGGTGAATATACTGCACTTCTAGTAAACTCAGCATCCATATTGTACGCTACATGCGCACAAGCCATTGTACGAGCTAAAGCTGTGCTGCCTGCCTCTGTGTTGCCACTGTAATCCCTCTCTGACGTCAGGTAGGTAGACAGAATGAGCAGCGCTGTTAAACGCAGCACCACTGTTGAAGTTATTAGAAACAAGAAGCAGTGATTGTATACAAGACCGGCACCGGGAAGTCAAACCTGGTCCTACTTTAAATTGATATGAGTGTGAGAATATTGCATGTTGTGTTATTGGACACTACATTTGCTTATCAGTGCAATGTGTTAGACAAGTGGGGAATGAATGTATACCCATGCCCATTATAGTTAGGCAACCAGCGTCACGTTGCAGGAGAGGGAATCTCTCATCCCATGTCATCATTAGGCAGTTAGTGCTAATGGCAGCATTTGGCGATGGCTGGCTTCTATCCATGCGGCTCCGAGATGAAGTGCGCAGGCAGAGAGGAGAGGGGGTGCCAAGCCGGGCGTGGTGTACAGTAGGCGGTCATCCAAGGGTCGTGTTGTCTTGTCTTCATTAGACTGCATGACAGAAGGTAGAGCTGCCCTCCGCAGGCACATAATGCACTTCAGGATACGAGCCAGTAACAGACTTGGGGATTACACTGACCAAACCCCAAAAGCAGGAGAAAACCTGGATGGTGTCTGCAACATTCTGATATTGAGAGGCTTTACGGAAGGCATGAGTGGCATGAGTTAAGAATCTCTTGTCATTGGTGAATCTCTGACACTAGACATGTACTGTAGGTGAGCGTATATGACATACCATGTCATATACATGTACTGTATTGATGTTGATGCGCTTATAAGTTAACCTGAACACTTGAACAATGCTAACATTGTTGTACCATCCTCTCTTTGGATTCTTCTTCCCTTTTTCTCTCCTCTCCTCTCCTCTCCTCTCCTCTCCTCTCCACTCCTCTCCACTCCACTCCTGTGTTTTCCCCTGTCCTGATCACTCCGCCAATCATCTGCTCTCTCTCTGGGAGGTGGAGGAGTAAAGGAGTCTGTCCATCTGTGTATGTTCTCCTCCCAGCGCCGCTGTTAACACAGGAAGGGCACTAACAGAGGGCGTGTGTGTGTGTGTGTGTGTGTGTGTGTGTTTGTGTGTTTGTTCATGTGTGTGTTGAGTCTTTGGTACCCATCTCTGTTTCCCTGGCAGTAAGATAATGAATTGTAAGTTTGGGAGGTGATATCAAACTTGTTAATTTAAATTTTAATGAATATATTTTAAGGGTATAGGCGACAAGCTGCTAGCTACCATTGCCCTTATCTTTTTCCTTTCCGCAGCCTTTCCATGTGTTGTACAAGTTTGCTCCAAGCACTGCTTTCCACTTCTAGGGACAAGCTGAGATTTCTGTAATGCAGGCCGAAGCCACACTATACATACTGTATATATGCTGTGTACTGTGCACAACAACCACAGTCTTGCTACGTCTGTAAACCCCACAGCTGTGGCTGATGTGTAACTTTATTAATATAGGTGCTGTAGCACAGGTTGTGTTTTCCGACCTAGCGATGTGGTTGCAGAACAATGGATAAACAATGTGTGGATAAACAATGCTAATCCAATGTTAGTTCAGTTGTGACTGGTGGTTTCTGATTAGCACATAACATATTTCACTGAAGTGTTATGCAGATGAAGGCATGAATTAAATGGTTACCTCGAACATGACTAAGCACAACGTATTGTCTGGTGAAGTTATAAAAATAAAATAAATACACAATGGAACATTTAGCGTGACCAAAAACATGTAAATGAGAATTTGTAGTGAGAGAGAGAGAGAGAGAGAGAGAGAGAGAGAGAGAGAGAGAGAGAGAGAGAGAGAGAGAGAGAGAGAGAGAG
>JAODUG010015644.1:9298-23334 GCA_027564795.1 Aphredoderus sayanus | reverse complement strand
GTCCAACTGGGAGGAGGCCTCGGGGAAGACCCAGGACAAGGTGGAGAGATTATATCTCCACACTGGCCTGGGAACGTCTCGGGAAAGTTTGGGGTTCCCTGCTGGAGCTTCTGCCCCTGTGACCCGACCCCGGATGGATTGATGGATTTGGATAACGCTTTCCAAACAAAATAGCGATGTCTTTTTGTGAATTTACTTTTATTGTAGCTAAATTAAATTAAGAAAGAATGTAAGCTGAAATCAAATAAGGTGGATCCCACACCAGTATAAGAAATAAATGACTCATCTTATTGTGATCACTTAATGCTGGAATACAGAGTTACCGGTGGGAGTCTACATCTTTAATTGTTTTGTTTGTATTTAACTAGCTCCTCACCTGTATTGGCGCTGATCTGAACAGCTAGTGTGGCATACTTCAAGGCCTCGTCCTTCTCTCCCATCGCTATCAGCAGCTCGGTTATTTTGCTCAGCAAGCGATATTCTGAATGGATATCCTGAACACTCCTTGCAAACGGCAGACTGCCGTCCTTTAATGGAAACAAAATAAATACATTAACACTGGCACTGTATTGCATTCATAATGCAAACGTTAATGTAATGCAATACATTAATGTGCGATAATAGAATCGTAGTCCTCTAACCCTGTAGAATGGCAGTGAGGCCATTCTGTTCCTGTGGCCGATGAAGAACACATCCCCTGCCTCCTCGTAGATGCTCAGGGAAAAATGAGGGTCATGCATCTTTGAGGCAGTCTTCACTGCCGCCTGTGAGTGAATATTACATTCTGTTTAAACTTTGAACCTGCCTTTCCTAAGAACTCTCTATTCAAGCCGTTTGTGATAACATGGAGTTAAAGGTCATATATACAGTATGTTAATACATTAATCTAGCAGCAAACACTTATCTTCTATGTAAAGATAGAGTATAGTGGAGTAATTGCATCTTGAGCAGGGAATGACATCATACACCCTCTGTGTGTTGCAGCTGCTCTGCTATTTGTTTTCACTGCTGGTCCAGCTGCTCATGCATGTTAATGCATGTGTGTGTGTGTGTGTGTGTGTGTGTGTGTGTGGCTCATAAAGCATTTGTTTTGGTCTAAAATGCTGGTGCTTAGTGTGACATCTAGTGGCAGACAAGTACATACATAGATCCTTCAACCTGGGGGGTACGGTAAAGGCACACCATTGTGCACGGCACTATGTTTCACAAACGGTTCTCAGGCCGTGTGACCTGATATGGCTGTACAGTACCACCCTTCTTGGACAGGTGGTAGGAGAGACCCATTGTATGTTATTATCAGTGTTGTTGAAAGCTAATGTTGTGAGTGTGTATGCGTAACTAACTGTTGGTCCATAAAACAAGAAATAATAACAAAGATCACAGGGCAGTTTTAAAGAGAAACAGAAACCAACTGTCACGCCTCTCAAGCAGCCAATGAACTGCTCCCCCGACGCCACGCACCGCCTCTCTCACCTGCAGGTACATGTCAGCCAGCTCGTCCTCATGGATGAGGTAATAAATGCGTCCCAGCTGCAGCCATGTTTCAGACTCCTCCTCTCTCTTGCCCAGGTCAATGGAAATCCGCAGGCTCTGCTTGCTGTAGTCCAGAGACTTTCGGGAGGATCTGTGTACAGAGAATGAGCCGCTCTGAATGCCAGTCATGGGGTTTCACAACAACATAGCAGTGTAATGACACTAGGGGTTATTATAGTTTCATTACATTTCGAGCCAGTGAGGGACTTACATGTATAAGGAATGGAGAGGACACATGAATGCACAGGAATGCAAGGAGTGGCAAAGGGTGGGAAATGAAACCAGATGTGCCAGATGGTTTGTTACATAAAGCCATCTGGAAAGTCGTCCCATTGAAAATGTTTCGAAAAGGGCATGTACTTTTAATAAATACTTAGCAGCGGATTGGATGACACATCTGTCTATCATTGCCTATCATGGGTTACTGTCACACCTAAACCACGTCCGTAGCTGCCAATACAAAAGATTCTCACGTCAAAGTCAAACAGCTCACACGAACAGGACGATAGCACGACGCAAGGGGAAATTAGAATGAAAGATAAACAAAGATAATGACAAGTGACATACTTCTCTGTGTTTAAGGAGAGGTACAGGCTGCTGAGGATTTCTAGATACTCTCCCTCCAGCCGCTTATCTTTGAGCTCCCTGGACACTGCCACGCAGTGCTCATAGTAGACGATGCTCTGGCCAAACAGGAGCATGTCTGCGTACAGACGACTCAGTGCCTTGGCCACAACCATCTGGCCTGTGTGGGAGAAACACCCCAGAGACAACAATGGCACTTACTCTGAATGCGCTGCTGATTGGCAAAACTGTGTTTTGTTTAACACCAGTTTGGACCACAAATTCAAATGTGTATTAATTAATTCGAAGATGTTTTCTGTTTCTCTACTTACTGTTTAGATTTCCGGCATGTAATGCGATGAGGAGTCCCATTTCATAACAGGCTCTGGCATCTTTACTCCGACCCCTGTCTTTGTAGCTTCTGCCCAGCCACATGTATGTCTGGACATGTTCCTCATCTGTAGGGGCTTTCCAGAGATCCACAAATAGGTCCAGTGATCTGTTGAAAGATGTAATGTACTGTAAAGTATGTATATATAGGAGTAAATTCCACTCTCACTACAGTAAATTCCACTCTTACTACAGTTTCAATTTACTGTCTTTCCTGTCTTTACATTGTAAAGACAGGAAATTAAGACAATGAAAATGCAAAGGTACTGTATACTCTTAAATTGTGTTTCTACTCGCAAGTGTTTTTGCAAAAACAAAAATTCTAATGATTTATTTTTAATTGTCTGTGGTCTATGCACTCAAGTCATTCACTAAAGCTTGCGGCATGACTGGAGCAAAGTGGTTTGTTTGTTTCATAAAAAAAATTTTCCCACCATCCTACCTGACTAGAAAGCGTTCCGCCAACCCTGATGCTCCCACATCGAGTGCCAGACAGCCCAGATTGGCCAGAGCCAGGGCCTGGTTCCTCTGGTTTCCACTCTCCCTGGAGATCCTCAAGGCACAATGGAGGTGGTAGCCTGCCTCCCGGATGAGACCCTGCCTCCTGAGACACAAAGCCAGCAGGTTGTGGATCACCCCACGCTGACTGGGACTATCTGTTCCCTGGAAAACACACATATTACAATTACATCATTTAGCAGATGCTATAATCCAAACTGAATCATCGTTAGTACATCTTGTCAATAGCTGAATAGGTCACACACAAACTACCGTAAGCAAACAATACACTGTTAGAATAATGACAGAAGCATGCCATCAGGGCCAGTAATACATTTTACAAAATGTATTACTCACATTGAAACAGTGAGCCAACTTGAGTAAATATATTGAACTGTGTTACAGTTGAACTTAAGGGTAACCTAGTTAAGCTGTTAAAATGAACAAGTATACTTTTTTACAGTATATGTACGCATCTATACATACATTAATGCCATGTTCAATAGCGTTAACGAACAATGTACCTGGAGTGATGTGAGCAATGGCTGTATGGTTTTGTGGGCCTTCTCAGATTGCCCGAACAACACCTGCAGCCAGCCAAACAGTACAGACGCCTCAAATCCCTCCTCCTTGTTGATGTAGATGCCAGTCTCCACAGCCTGTTGAGCACAGCTCACCGCTCTATCCAGAGCTCCATACTGCTGGTAGACCGAAGCCAAACCCAGACACAGGTCCCTCTGGGTCTTTAGGTCTTCCCCCTGCTCAGCAACAGCCAGAGCCTGCTGAAGGTAGACCACGATCTGGGCCGGGAGAAGGAAGGTCCCCTCCTTCCAGCGGGGGTTCAGGCGGACAGAATTCCTAACAAAGAGAGCAATACTCTGGAAGGCATCTGGGAGGGTGTGGTCCACCCTTGAGTCCAAGCTGAGGGATGCCAAGGCCAGGTAAGGCATGTGTTTACAGTGATAGAGGCAGCTCAGCAGCCAGTTAAGGTCTACCGGGGCGATGGGCTGGCCTTCGGCGATCGTCAGCGAAAAGGAGAGGAACTGGAGACGCTCAACAAAGGGCAAGGCGTCATCCAGCTTCCTGAGGAGCAGCAGGAGGCTGGAGATCAGGTAGCAGACCCGCGCCTCCAGTTGCTTGTCTCCTTCCACCACGGAGCGCCTGAGGAGCAGATGGAGCAGCTCCATTTCATCCAGGGAGGCGAAGCTGTGGTTGGGCAAACAGAGGAGCAGGGCGCTGGCCTTCTTCAGGGTCTGCGGCAGTTTGTCCGTCATGCGCTGCTGCTTCAAGTAGATCGCCGTGAGGTTGGCGTAGAGAGCCACGAGCAGAGGCATGTCGGAGAAACTGTCCACACACACGCTCATAGCCTCCTCGTAATAGACACGCGCCTGAAGAGAGGTTGGAATATGCGTGAGACATGTTCTGGCATGTCATTCATTCATTCATTCATTCATTCAATGTGTGTTCATTCAATTCATCAGTGAGGTATCTAGCTTGCCTCTGGAGCATTGCAGTGTTATATTTCACATATACTGTAGGTGTTTGGGCATCTGGTAAGGATGCCCCCTGGGCGCCTCCCTAGGGAGGTGTTCGAGGCACGCCCAACTGGGAGGAGGCCTCGGGGAAGACCCAGGACTAGGTGGAGAGATTATATCTCCACACTGGTCTGGGAATGCCTCGGGATCCCCCAGTCAGAGCTGGCTAATGTGGCCCGGGAAAGGGAAGTTTGGGGTTCCCTGCTGGAGCTGCTGCCCCTGCAACCCGACCTCGGATGAGCGGTTGAGGATGGATGGATGGATGGATGGATGGATGGATGGATGGATATACTGTAGGTATGTCCACCCACCCAACAGATTTTTAGAACACCTTTGCCAGCCCCCTTCTTTGGTACTCTATGCTGTATGTGTGGATGCATGCATGCATGCATGCGTACTGTGCACACCACAAACCTGGGAATACTTGAGCTTCCTGGCACAGAGTCTCCCTAAAAGGAAACACGCTCTTCTGTGTGCCCACTGCATGCCCATCCTCTTGGCACTCTTCCGGACAGTCTCAAGGTGGCCCAGCAGCTCTTCTTCACTCTGGTCTTCAAAGGTGGCCCACAGGAAGGAATGCTGCAAGTCGTATAGACGCGAGTAGTGCTCCTGCAATAGCATGGAGCAAAATAAACTGTTATTTTATATCTATTTATAATTTATATTACTTTTCTTTTCTTTTTCATTGAACCTTTATTTAACCAGGTAGTCTCACTAAGATTACAATCTTTTTTTCCAGGAGAGACCTGGCCAAGAAGCAGCATAACACAACATACACACAATGTATTACTGAATCCATTGCAAAGTTGCGTCCTGTATTGTTTTCTTACAAGGAACCAACAAGTGTTTAGAATGCCAGGCCACATCCAGTAAACCCAGTACAACTTCCTCACCTGGTAGCTGTTGTGGTTGAGCATGTTCAGCGTGGGGTCACTGGGGGCTGACTTCTCCCCCTCCCAGCTGCCCTCTCCCGGGAAGGGAAGCAGGTCTTCCTGGAACTCCTCCAGGTCTTGGAAAATGTCGTCCCCAGTGAAGGACAGGGGCTCTGCCTCGCGCCACCCCGTGCTGTGGCCTTGGTAGTAAGAGTGGCGAGGAGAGGAGTGGGCGAGAGACTGCCGGGAAGAGGAATAGAAAGAGGGTGTGCCGACGCTTTTGTCAGAGATGACGCTCTGGCGAGCGCTGGGGGGAAACGTGAGATCTACAGAAGACAGAAAGAGAAGAGAGGGAGACAGGCTGACAACATGAACCTATAGTAAATCGGTTATTAAAATGAATAATACTAGAAGGGCACATCATATGGATACCATGATGATTTCATATTTACAAGAGGATGTAGCTTTGATTAAATTGCTTTATTTGTGTATAAACATTTCTAAATAAATAAAGAATATGAATAGCTGGTTATATCAGGGAATGTTCATCTATCAAGCATACAGCATACCGTATACCTTAACCTATGGCCGTAAGTTCACAAACAACTCATATTAAGTCATATCATGTTATATCAAGGTTACCTTGTGTTGAACGGTTCCTGATGTACATGAAGTCTGACTCATCCAGTCTGTCTGGAAGAATACAGGAATAGTGTGTGTTTACTAGTTGGAGAAGAAGTCATTTGTATTGCAAATATTTTCAGGACAAACATTACTCTATAAACAGCATAAATGTAAATATTGTAAACTGAACAAAACTTTAAAGAAATTCTGTTTATGTATGAAATACATTACAACTGTGCACGATGACCAACTGTATATAGCTAAATGACCAAGTTGGACATTAAACTTTCAGTACACTGATGAAATCATTGGGAAACTAAACCACACAGGTCTTGTTCGTCTGTTAAATGGGTAGACTACCGTTACTACTTTAAATAAACTGAAAGCCTGCCATTAGTAAATAAAACACTGCACTTGCATTGCACCAAAATTATGTGTACAGACTTATGAGTGACAATGCTAACAGCCAGTGTAAATCGACGTATTGCTGATGGACGGAAGAGGTTGAGACTATAGGGAGGAGTGGTGGCACCACACAGGTGTGGGAGAGGCATGTGCTCTCAGTCTAAACCCATGTTTTTGCAAGGGCAATCTCAGAGTGTAATAATAATGTGCAGTTTTCTTACCCATTCTGTAGATAGAGCTGATGTCTGAAGAGAAGAGTTTGTCTAGCAGGCTACTGTCACTTGGTTCGGTACTACACGGATTAAGTTGAGTAAGAGCTTTCCTCTCCTCCTCAGTTAGAAAGACCAATCGCTTGTCCCTGCAAAAATGACACAAAGATACCATTATAAAGTCAGCTCTGCTATGCCTAGGGTTCTCTTCTCTATGTCACACAGCCACAGGCACTTACGTATACAATAAGCCACTTAGGTAATCAACAAACAGGAAAATATCTTACAGTGGTATGGTGTGCAATGGCTTGACGTGGGCTTTGTGTACGAAGCCAGTGTGCCCTGTGGAGGTGAGTGTTCCTATGAACATGTCCAGGCTTCTCACCAGCAGTCCCTGTATCTCAATAATGTCTCTTTCCCTCAGGTGGAGCTCCCCTTCTCCCACTGGACTATAGTTGACCACCGCCACACATGAACCTGTCACTGCAAGGGAACAATTAAGCACAGATGAAGCTATATCAAGCAGTGTAGGCTGATTTGTAACTACAGAATTGTTTAACTTTGAATTGATATGTCATTAAATTCTACAAACTCATTATTAGGCCTGGAGATGGGATGGAGTTTACGCAAACTAGATTTTTTTATTGTATGCAAATGGTAAATCAAATGGCCTTACCAATAGGATATTCAAACTGCTCCTTGTCCGTTGGTGTGCATGCAGCAAAGCCTGGATACTTCCTCAGGAACCATCTGACCAAACAGGAAGCGGTTAAATGGGGACAACGGCAGATGCAAATGAAATGACTCACTGAAGGACTGCTGCTGTTTTGAGGGAGCCCCACATACATTAAAATGCACCGCATACTGTAGACCTCAGAGTTAGGTCAGGTTAATCAGCTCTATGTTGTTACTGCCATCAGATCATCACCTTGAATTCCAATTTGATCAACTTGGTCACTAATAATGACCACTGTATGGCATGTATGTACAGTATATATACTGTATGCACTGTACATGTACAGCATGTATGTATGTATGTGTGTAAATATATATAAATTACTCTGAGGGTTTTGTTCTTAGTTCCTAAGACATTGGCTATTTTGATGTGTGATTATTGTGTTCTGTTCTGTGATTGACTCACTGGTAGAAGGGATATGGCATTGGCTGCACAGCATTGTCTGGCATCAGGCCATGGAGCCCGGTGGAGAGTAAGGTGCCCTCCCACATCTTTTCTTGCCCTGTGTCTTTGACCATCAATAGGTCGTTCTTTTTGAATGCCAACATGTCCTCATCCTCTTCATTCTGGTCATTTCTGGTGTAAAGTGCCTTAGCAAAGAAGGACCCTGCAAAAACATTGATATACGTTTGTATAGGTAGACAGAGATGCAGCCACATACACACACACACAAACACACAAATGCGCACGCACACACACACACACACACACACACACACACACATACACACATTACACCCGACCGTACAAAGTGCTTTTGCATCTGTTATTTTTGCCTTGGTAAAGGTCACTATCCTTATATTATTAAATATCTACAGTGGCCTTATTCAGTCACAGCCATGATGGATGCAGTATATACCCCACCCCATTAAGTTAATGTAATTCTCTCCTGCAATTTGCCAGCATTGCATTCCTATTAAGCATTTCCATGAAGCTCTTTGTGTTAGAGTAACACTTAAGAGAACATGCTAATGTCTGCAAGACCTGTACAGGGAGGAATCAATATACTGTATCTAATAAGTGACTGACAGGAGGGGGGGTCATGAGTTGTTTTAAACAGTCAAGTATTAATATTCACCTGGCCTCCCTCATAAACATGCACAACATCATTAAATTGCCAACATCCTTGGGAATAGCATGGGCTACTGCTGTCATAGAAATCACACTACTGTTGTACTGTAGTGACTACTGTATTTGCTGTTGTAAACTGTTTCTGTAAAATAAAATACATGAACGAGGCCATTATTTCGATTATTAATTCTATCATGTGGATTTCTGCTGGTAAAATTTCTTGGATAAAATATGTGAGCAGTTACAATAGACAATTTGAATATCACAAATGTTTCATTAATACTGTGGAGACCGAATTACAATAAGACATTGCTGACCTTCTTGAAGAAGCAGTTTGAGGTAGAGGGTGGCCAGTTGCTCTTCATCCACTGATACGTAGATCTCCAGGTCACTCAGCAGCTCTGAGTTCAGCCAGATGGCCTGGTCACACAAGAAGTTCTCTAAGCACCGGGCCACGTAACCTGGAACACAACAATATAAACCAGTCACTCTATAGACTACTTTATACAGTTAAGGCATTGTAAAGCTTTGATTTATATTGGTATTCAGTGTCATCATTCTATAGCCTAGTATGTAAACCACAAACAATACATACTGTATAGTAAAATGGAATACTATATGACTAATGTTAAACTACTTTAAAATACCTAAAGCCATGTAAGTAGAAAACTTCCAGATTTCTTCTACGGTCTTGAATGTGAGCATAAAACAATCCTTCTCCGCATGGACAGACAACAGACGGGCAGATAAGTCCTGTAAAAAAAAAGGTCCAGCTGGTTGAATTACATAATCTGGAAATGTACAAATACTTTATTTAATTAATCATATTGCTTCAGGCTGCACAATTAAAGAATCATGCAGTATTGTAAAACAAGGCTCTACATACACTGTAGCAACATATTGCAAGGTGTTTCCCTAATATTAACACACCATAAAGAGCTGGATAACGTCCTGGCTGTTACTCTCCACGACTCTGAGCTGTGTGCGCAGCGCCTCCTGCAGGGCAACATCTGGAACTACAGTGGATCGTCTCTTCCCATTGAACACAAGTGCGATTTCTGCACACAAGACAATAGAAACTCTGTCAGTCATAAGCAAATGGGAGTTAAATGTTTTTTTTCTTGAGATTGATAAGGTCCAAAGTATTCGACTGTCTATAAAGTACTGCTATCATGTATTGTACTCTGTCAGTACAATATACTAGATAAGATATAAGAGATCATTTTATAAAGCATAATTGCCTTGCGTTTTCTTCCTCCATTTTACCTTCATTTGATAAATATGTTATTCTCTTATTATCCTCAATTAAATTGATTTGTTCTATTTGTGTATTAATGAACTACAACATTTCAACCGTATATTAATGCAACCAAGGTAAAACTAAAAATATAATAGAACCATTAAACAACTTACTGGTATAAAGATAAACATAATAGTCACAAGTGGGTAGGTGGGGGGATGTTCTAAGTGAGCTCATATTTCACAGTGTTGCTTTGTGAGCACAACTTTGTGCCCTGAGGAATACCAAAGCATCTGAATGGACTAAGCGTAGCCATTAAAGTCCATTTGAGAGGAAGACACTCAAGCACCTGGGCCCATATAATGCAGAACTTCAATGCTGAGTAGGTAAAGATCGGTAATGCTTATCACTGTCGTGAATTTTACAGTATATTCCCATACTTGGAGAAATTATTATTAATTTAACATAACTAGCCTAGACTTTCCAAATCTATAGTGCGACACTGTACAGACATACCATTAGTGAAAGTTAAGTCAGTTTATGCCTCTAAGCCCAGACAGGTGCTTCAGGTTAATTTGTTTCAGTTTGTAGTTAAACAAACCTTTGCTGTAGAGGTCAACAAACTGCAGATACTCAAACTGACCAATCACAAAGACTGTGTCAGCAATAATTTAAGTATTTGTGGATTTCAAGTTAATTCAGAAAAACAAATTGCTACAGTTATATGGCTTTTTAAATCTGTATATACTAGATATACTAGCTGCCCCAGTAACTAAAGCAACAGTCCCATAGACGACTACAAAAACGACATTGTCAAAGGAAACACAACATAACAGAACACAACCAGTGCATGTTGATTGTTCTGTGAGATTCCTTGTACTAGCGTCAGCTACTATCGTCAGCTAGTACAAGTGGTGAGTTTATAATATCTTAAATAAATTAAAATGTCTGTGAAAAGTATAGTGTCACCGTTGTTGGCAAAGTACATGGACACAGTACAGGACTGAACTAACTGGTACCTGAGGAGAACTTCTCGCTCAATCCCAGCGACATGATACTTCCTTTCTGGAAGGGTTCTTTCTTCTTCCAGGAGCTCTCTGGTTCCGCCTCAACACTCCCCTTTTTCAGACCAGAAGCCACCCCTTCCTCCTCCCCTAACGCTATGAGGAGGAAACACAACCATAAAACATAATTTGGTATGAGGAATAAGAACATTACTGGAACTAGATTGGAATCTAGATGAACTATGTGTTACAGCTGTATTGCTGTTCTATGATGATTATACAGAGATGCTCTACTGTATTGTTTCTAAAAAGAGACACATCCATTGGATTATAGTGCCCCTTAGAACCAACATGTCAACCTAGCTCAAATATGATGAAGCAAAATGGTGATTGTAGTGAGAGGGGTAGAGATGAATACATACAGCACTCAGGTATGGGTTAGTGCTGAGTTACTGTAAACCACAGGGGTAATTCCATGCGGAGTCAAGGAGTGTTCCAAACAGACAGGCTTCATATAGAGTTGATTAAATCACGTTAGTTTCCATTCGTTTGTAAACCTGATCCTGAGTGATAAGATTATAAATATCATCCAGCCAGCTTTACATACAGTAACAGTATGTGACATACAGGGAGTGAGGTTAGCAGGCTTTCCCTGAAATGATTCCAGTGTGCAGGAGATCCTTGTGATACAGGGTGGAAGTGCCTCGGACATCCTGGTCCCAGGCACTTCCACCACCGTTTATTACCGGCCTCTAAAATGAGCCTTGTGAGGCAGTTTGGGCACTAAACCAATATAACATGTCTAGACGGGCACTTTTATTTCCCCTCAAATGATTCTTTATACTGTACCACTCCCCAGGCTCTTTTAGCTGCGCACTCTTCTGTACCTTGGGTCATGATGTCATTTCCTGAGAAGTGTTCATGGGCTCCCCCGAGCCTGTATGGTGGCTCCCTCCAGAGAGCGTCCAGCTCGGCAGCAGAAATGTCTGGAAAGGAAAGAGGAGGTCAGAGCACATGGACACGCTGACACGTTGTCCTGTCATTGTTCTTCTCAACACAAAGGGCAGGAACGTACTGTACATGCATAACAAGCGCCATTTCCATACACATTACAGCAGGTACATGTGGGGAGGAGAGGGAGTTGGTGAGGCTCACTGGGGGCAAACAGTGAAGGTACAGCCCTGGTAGAAAGACACGTTAGTGCAAGAGTTAACAGCGTGGGCGTGTGGTGGCCCCACACAAAGCCCCAACACAGCTGCATTGACATCAGCACTGGCCCAGCCCCTAGATAAGAACAGGGGACATACAGTACCAAGTCAGTCCAGCCTAACACACATCTAATCTAGGCCTCTGTATTGTCAGTAACACAGATATTGTTAGGTGTAGCATCACAAAAATGACTAACATTTCTCAGAAACATCTTCATGCTTTGTCAGTACAGAAACACAACTCAACCCTGCTAGATAGATATCAAATAAACAAAGGACTCACAACAAACAACAAACACAATATGACATTGAGCTTCATGACTCGGAAATACATGACAACAGGAAGCGCCTGTTCAGTTCCACCCTGCGGTATCCACAACAACACACAGGCAGCACAGTTAGCATCAGCAGGTGCTACAGTACCTTCACAGCACAAACGCGCAGTCAGGCTGATGTGTTAGCAACACATTATAGGCTTTACTGTACAGTACCTTCATGGCTAGATAGGTTTCCCATGCTACAGACCTACAGCACTGTCTATCTGAGAGCACCAGTGCTTCTCATGACCATAGCAGGGGGATGAAGCAGGCTAGGACTGACCTGTGAATGAGGACAGGCAGACTTTGATAAGGGGTCCACAACAGCAGGAGTTGAGAAGCGGTCTGCAGCAACAAGAAGCCATGTGGCTCAGGAGCTGGCAGCTCCCAGAGACCTGTGCCATCCCACCAACCTCTCCAGCCTCTGTTATACTGTAGCGCTCTCTCTCTCTCTCTCTCGCGTTCTCTCCCCCAGCAAAGGATAAGCCCGTTTCCTTTCCTTTTGCCGTATTCCCCTTCCTGTCCACTCGGCAGTCTCTCGTCCTACTGTAAATCTAATGCATCTGCCTGTTCTAGCCTTCTCTCTCTCTGGCTCTCTGTCTGTCTCGCTCTTTGTAATGCTTCTGTCTTGTGCTGTCTCCATCACCCCCCTCCCACCAGCCTCTCTCTCTCTCTCTCTCTCTCTCTCTCTCTCTCTCTTCATTTGCTGCCCAGTCTAAATGCACAAAGCACTCTCTGCTATTGGTGTGTGTGTGGGGGGTTTGGGGAGAGAGGCAGGCCTCACTGAGAGTTGTCTTATTTGTTGTGGTGTGTGGGGGTCAGTGAAAGTATGCAGAGTATGTGTGCCACAAACACAAGATGTGTTTGTGATGGTGTTCGTCTGTGCCTTTTGTTTATTTCTGTGTTTGTGTGCGTGCACTACTGAGCTACTGTAGTGCAAGGCAATGCAACTTCTGTACCAACTTCAAGGTCACATTGCCAGAGTTGCATATGGCATACATCAAGGATCATATTTTTTCTACAGTTGAACCCTTTGACCTTGAAAGGGTCACAGCTATCTGAAATGAGATCATACCACTGGGACATCATCCTTATCTACAGTTGGAGGTCACCATGGAGAGCTAATGCAGTGAGGTGAGGCATGTGATTGCATCAAGTGGCTCTGTGGAAGTATTGATTGGTCATGGATTCAGATTTTGCATATACTGTACTGTTTGTAAGCTGTTCTTTATTTGGAGTTACAACGCATACAGGGAGATAGTTAGAAACAACAATGGATAGTGACCCAAAAACTACAGTACTGTAGTCACAGGGGCCAATTGAGTAGTCTAGACTTAAGACACAGATCTAGCTATTGTCCAGGAATAATCACTGCTGACCCCAGCTGATATATGTTTTTGGGGAATGTCAGACCAAGACAATATAATCTAAGACGAGCAAAGGGAAAGGTTGTGTATTGGAATACATTTATATATGTATTACCTCATGCAGAAATACTGGCAGAAGTTTCTATTTGTATAAATATAAATAATGAATCGACATTACAGATTCAGAATGAAATATAACCTGAATGTCCAGTGTGTCTGAATTCTTTTAATGAAGATCGCCACTATTTCTGTTTTGTGTTTAGTTTTTAAACTTGTTTATTTTTATAACAGATTCCCACGTGTTGTTTTACATAAAAAACAAAGTTTTAAGAAATGCAAGGGTGATACATTATAAATTCACAATATGATGCTTGCCACTGTGTGTAATCATCATTATCACAGTAAACACTAAGAAGTGAGCAACATGTGTACACTGTGATGGGTTGGTTATAGCCTTGGCTTG
>JAODUG010015643.1:24694-37404 GCA_027564795.1 Aphredoderus sayanus | reverse complement strand
TATCTTGGATACCATTTACTTCACTTTTAATTTTCATTGTTAGAATGAATTGCAACAGGCTCAGAGATGGTCAACAAAATGTAGATCAAACAAACAAAACATGAAACCTTGCACATTCTACTCATACAAGCACTGATAAAGTGATATTTTCAGCTGGATAACAACACAAGAGGAGGCATTTCCAGAAACGGTTGCACCACATATATTACACATAGATCACAAGTTGTTTACAGTATGAGTAATTCACCTATCCATATCCACCTGTTGTCTCATTCTGAGTGAGTGGAAAGCCTCAAAAAGATGGCAGAGCACCTTTTGTTGCACATGTCCTCAATTTATAACATATTGCAGGCGAAACAAAATGCAACAAATTAAGTGATATTTTCAGCTGGATAACAACACAAGAGGAGGTATTTCCAGAAACGGTTGCACCACATAGATTACACATAGATCACAAGTTTAACATGTTTACAGTATGAGTAATTCAAGGCTTTAAAAGGCATCCCTCATAAAAAAGTACAGTATGTATTAATTTTTCCCTTAGCAGGTGTGCTTCAGAGAATGTATTCTGTGAGAATGACTTCACGTATTGTCTTTTGGACATTTAATGACAAATTTTAACTGACAAAACATCCATGAGGAGGGGGTGAGGCATAACATACAAATAGGGTGTGTAGGGAATAAGAAGCCCGGTTCTCTTTGTAAACTATGACTATGTCATGACTTTTCACCTCAGTGGAGGTCACGAAGTAAATACTTCCACTCAAATGTCCATATGTTCCCGCCAGAGTGCAGCCTTACAGTATATCATTAAGGAATGAGGAGTGCAGACATAATTGTCAAGTGGCTTAGATGGCCCACATTCTCAAGACAATTGATTACATTAGTTTTGCTATGATTAAAAGGAACACAATGCACTCCACATTATGATAGCAGAAACCCCCTGGCTAGAATAGCACTTCCTAAAATGACAGAGCCAAATCTCTGTGGCCAAGCAAAGATAGTTAAAACATACACATTACTTGTATTAGTGTGTTGCTTACAGTAGTTTAAAATGGATGCATTGAGAGGTCAAATTTAAATGTACAATTCGCTATACAAACTGAGCATGCTACTATCCATATCCACCTGTTGTCTGATTCTGAGTGAGTGGAAAGCCTCAAAAAGATGGCAGAGCACCTTTTGTTGCACATGTCCTCAATTTATAACATATTGCAGGCGAAACAAAATGCAACAAATTAAGCTGAAGGGTATCATAATACTGTATATTTAATGAGTACCGGTAAGTATAAGTGTGCGCTTATCTCCATTCTAAATACTCAGCTGGCTGTTCCTTCTGCCTAATCAGATGTGTGCCGGTCAACCTGACCGCAGTCAAATCTTCCATCTCTGACAATGCGGAGAGGGGAGGCGTAGGAAGGGCAACAACAGAGAGGCGTGTGGAATGACAGATGGGTGAGGGGGAGTTTGTGGGCGTTGAAGAGAGGCACAAGAGAAAGAAAAATAAGTGTGTGCGAAGGTGAAGGGTGGTTTGTGGAGTGGTGGGGCTACGGTCATAGACCCTTATGAACAGTGGATGTGCCGCTTGCCCAACAAAGACGAGGAATGCATGTTTGAGGGGGAGAGGGTGAAAAACAAGCAGGGAATACGCCGTGGGGGGGTTGGGCGTGGGGGCAAAGACTAAATGCCTTGCTCAGGCCAAAGGAGAGAGGGCTTCTGGGACACGGTGGCGTGGTCCAACTCTTTCAGAGATCACCCCCGTCGAGGAAGGTCTCAACAACAATATGGTGCAACACAAGTCAACTGTGGCATCAGCAGTGGAATACTGTATATCATCACTACAAGGCATAGTGTCTTGGCACACAATTATGCTTCTTGTCTCGCGTGCAAGACAACACTGGAATGCATGCCATGTCTCCAATGTCACGATCCATTGGCCAGCATCATTATTTACAAGAATTGCAGACACAAAAACATGGCTTTATTTTCAGACATTTTCTGTGAATGCATTCAAAACTATTGCAGTGGAGGAAAGCTATCCCTAACCCATGAAAATAATAATAAATAAATAAATGTATTTACAATAATCAAACAGGTAAACTGTTGGAGGATAAACAAGACCATCATGGTATCCACAGTGTCCATAGGGGAGGTCCTACAATGCAATGTAAATGAGAAGGTACAGTAAATAGATGTCTCACAAGTATACAGGTAGTTCTTCTCAGTAGAGCCCTTTCCTCCTGGTACACAATGTAAATCAGTTCCACAAGGCAAACTGAAATCCCTCTGTAAACTATGGCTGAATGAATGCTAACAGCCAAGAGTTTAGTGCTGTGAAAGTCGTCCATAATTACATTTGGATTCTGACTCGCTGCCACTCCAAATTGTGCTTCCCTTTCACCTGGCCTCACAGACCTATGCTCGGGTGACATATTCAAATCTGCAGATAAATGTTAAATGTAAAACAAGGGTAAAATAACAAGGACCGGAAATAAGCAACACTTGTTCTTTGCCGGCTAAACACAGTCCACACTAGATAATGAATGCCACTGGAGCTGTATCACAGTAGACTAACAAATAAAATGTAAAACTTTACCTCTAACAAAGATCATGTGGCAGAAGATAAAATGATGATTTACAGGTGATCAGAGACAATAGCTCATTTGGTCATATTCTTTACGCTTGACTTCACTGTCTACAAATCTGTACAAGGCATTTACATAATTATCTTTGGTATTCCAGTGTGTGATTACTATTAGGGTTAAGGCAAGCCAGTTTAAAGGAGCAAATAGACTGTATAGTATGCAGGATGTGGATCAAAGACAGGGACTCTTCACCATCAACATACATGTATAGCTAGAAGAGAAACTACACAGTTGGTAGAGCGGCAAGGAACCTTCCCACGTTCTGGGACTATGAGACTGGGGCCATGGGGACAGTAGCACTGTAAACATGAACATAGTGCAGGCTTCCCAAACTCTGGCCAAGAATACCAAACAGGGAGTTGACCAATGTTTGACTCCTATACTAGAAATGTCACTGTTGTAAATGGACAGTGTCTGAGTAAAAACTATTTTTTGTATGTTGTGCATAACACCTACTCCAGAGAAAAGTTTGTTTATCTTTGGCAAAGTATTTAAGTGCAAAATAAGAATTGAAAAGTTAACAAAGTGTACTCTGTTGTGAGTACTTTGTGTAAGCTTTCTTTTGCTGCTATCAAGCGTGACGTGTTAATATGCTTCATAGTGTTCCAAATTACATATTTATTTGCATACATGCACAGGGTTTACTGTACATTAGCTTGCCTTGACTGCTTTTCCTTGAAACTCCATTGATTGCTTATTATATTTTATACTTCGGTGAAACAGTTAAACAATAAATATGTTTCCCCCTCCTTTCAAGTCAGACATGGATATTAATTATGTACATTCCCTGTATTTATTTACTACAGTATGTACTTAAATATCATGTTTTCTATTAAATCAAACTTGAAATTAGTTAAATGGATCAATCAATATATTAAGAGGAAAAAGCTCAAATGCTTTTTGTGAAGAGATAGACAACGGGTATTTCAATGTTTTAATAGCTACGTGAATATTATATTTGTGGCAGCTAAACATTAATTACATCCGTCAAACTTGTGACTGACAACTGACTGGAGTTCACTGGCCAGAACCAGAAGGATAAACAACTTAAATAGATGTGGCTTATTTAAGACCTGCTTGTGAACCAGATGAGTCACATGAAGGTACAGCTCCAGCCAAGGTGCAGTCCAGCTCGTCAGGGTAAGCGCACCCAAGTAAAGAGCAAAATGGGGACAGTTGTGTCTGTCACTATAACAACACAGCAGCAGCGCTGTGTACATATTTGCGGTGACGGCTACAGAATCCTGGAGCTGATGATGTGGCTTGGATGCAGCACAGCACAGGCAACAGCAGGTCCCTGCTCCGCTACGAAGGACCGCGTTTAACATTCAAATGTGCTGCCTTCTGCAAAGTGCCTGCTTCAGGATGGGGGAGAGGCTCTGGGACTGAAAGGGGCTATCCATATTCTCTTATGGGATGCAGCCCTCATCTTAGACCTTCATTAACCTCTGGGATGTCTGTCTTCACAGGACAGCCAGCAGAGCAACTCAGGACAGTGAAATCCATTCCCTAAACGTGTATAGTATCTTATGGTAAATATGTACATTGCGTCTAAACTGATTAAACTAAACTGAGAACTGTAACATCTGTAGAATCTCTTTCAACTGATACTAGCATTGATATCTAACATTTACACATTAAGTGATACAAATACAGCATAATTCATTCGTGTTCATGTGTAAATGGGCTTTAATACTAGCATAATGTGATGGACAAAACCTTTATTTCTTACCCGGTAGAATACCGTAGTGAGGGGCAGCAATGCAGAGGCCACGCTGTATTCTTCAGAGCTGGAACAGTCCTGCAAGTTAAAACAGGGGAGATGTTTTTATACGACGAGCCACCTAGACTCATGTGCCAGAGGGATCACTGTGGATACAAAACTAAAGAGCGAGGATGTGCATGGATCTTTTTTAAGTGGAACTACAGAGGCTTTTTCAGAAACCTATAGGTAAACACTAACGTCCTGTTACAGTATATAAAATACATGTTGTCCTGTTTTGCATCATCGCTACGATGTTCCTAACAGAAACATATACTGTCAATTCAGCTTTACTTGCTTCCCCTGTTAAGACATATGCTTTCAATGGTCTTATATAATCATGCCCTGTCACAATTTCCAGTCAATTTTATGTTTTGCAGATAGCAAGCTGCATTCAAGAAAATAATGAGAAGCTACATCAAGTCCCATTACCGTGGCTATAAAATACAATATTCATTTGTCTAACAGCCTTGACAAGCCAGAGAGCAAATTACATTAAGTTCTCTTTTTTGAGAGTTAACAATTTAAATATGTTTTGTATTTGGAGATATTTGAGGTCAAAAAAGTAAAGTGGTGGAACATTTAAAATAATGGTATTTAGGCTAATATGCAAATAGTACATTTAAACCCCTGGACAAAAAAAATAAAAGATTTAAAAAAAGACGTCACAGAAGAGAAGGATAAAACAAAAAGGACTCGAGTTGGACCACAAGTTCTCCATAGACAGGAAATTGGTACACATCATAGGATTTACTTGTTGAACCCTATAAATGAGAATGGCTGCCAGAAGCTCATTCACCATGGCCAGAGAATATAATTAATAACCCCTTTTTCTTTACCACACATGCACAACATGATGAATAAAATAGGAAAACACCTAACACTTACATTCCCTTGTTTCCCCATCAAATTAAGTCAGTGTATTACTGGTATTGTTACTACATTTTTATTCTGAAAAAGCTCTACTGTAATCTCAGGTCAGGGATGCATACAATACATACAATTAGGAAACCTAAATGTAGCCCACGATGCCTTATAGATATTTCAGACCATTATTTTCAGTTTCAGTTTACTATCAGGTTTGATAACGGTTTTTTCACGAGAGGTGGGGTAAAAGTTGTAAATGGAATGCTGCATTTCCCATAATGGTCGATAGTAAGTGCCTCTTCTCTTCCTCCTCTTTCAACAGACCCAGGAATGTACGCAGAAGAGCAAATGCAAAACACACGTTCCTCATCTACAGATGAAAGCTGGCCCCCCATGAACTGAGAGCCATAGTTTCGTTTCATTTTTCCTTGTCCCCGACTTTTACAGTTATTTGGGTTGCAGCCTGGAGCAGCACCAAAGCATTGTTTACCAGCATCCTTAACAAAGCCACAGGTCAAAAGAGTTCAAGGAAAACGGCGAAAATAGAACGGTGGAAGTGGAAATGCACCGGCAGAAAACTTTAACATTTAACAGGCCCAGCATTTTTCAGACAAAAAGAGCAAAAGGTCAGCATTGCTACATCAGGGCTAACATTTATCTCATATGACACTTAAGACAGTGCCAATTTAAAAAGGTAATCTAGGTAAAACCTAAGAGATATACATTTACTGTAATTTCATAGAAATACCGTAGACATCCATCAGCTACCAGTGAGTGAAATGCCCTGTGTATCTGCTCTGGTTGATAGCCCCTGTATAGGTTCATTGAGATTGTAACAGCACATGAAAGATCTCTGACCAATCTGGGCCTATTTCTCTTGATTGGTCCAAAAAAAATCTACCTTGCCTATCAATTACATGAATGCATGCACACAGCTACAACAGGTTTGTCAACAGCGCTATGCAATTAACCAATCAGTACTGTAGGTGACTACAGACAACAATGTTTTTGTAATGCTTAAAAACTCAAGGGGAATGTGAAGAGGCTTTCAATAATGTTCCACCTGATCCTATTCCTTCCTGTACATAATCTGTAGCTAATCACCCCTGCTTTGTCCCTATAATTCATGTTAGTATGTCATTTTACAATACATTCCATAGAGGCCTTCATTACCAAATTGGTGGGCTAATTAGCGAAAAGGGAAACACCTGTCAAGCAGCCATTTTGGAAGATAATTGAGTAAGGTGGGGCTTGGTCACCCTATAAATAGTGAACTGCTTCACCAGTGAAGACGTGTTTTTTTTTTTAAACCATGCCATGAGGCTGTGTTCCTGCCTCAGCAGAAGTTTAACCTTCCCAACTTGACCTGATGTGAGGTGGTGTGTCTGCATCAGCAAAAGAAGGAAGGCTGGTTCTCTGAGCAAAAGGAAACGGCTTGTCTTGAGGCTGTGAGGAATTTATGTCATGTTTTCCTGTCTTAATAATGATTCATTAAATGACCACTGTTGTTGCTACAGACCTTTGCCTGGCAAATATTTCTTGTTAATTCCACAGGGAATCCTTAACAAATTTAGATTTCCCCTATTAAGACAACCTGTGTAGTTGGTTGAAACCAACATTTCCCTCAGTGTTCACACCTATGTAAAACAATGGTTATGCTATTCAACCATGACAAGAATACTTGAACACACCAACTAGAATACAGTAGTGTAAAAGGGTATCAGAAATAGTTTTAATTAGCTTAATCAGGGCCTCTTCATGTCAATAAGCATGGAGGGCACCTCTGTTACTTAATGACCTCACACCGCCCTCCTCCTCCGGTCACGTTGACTAATGCAGTGTGTCTACTGGACACGTAGCTGACACAAAACCATGAATGGGCACAATTTGTGGAAGACGTGACCATCAGCTTCCTATGAGTTGCAGACTTTTCAGAGCTTTCCAGAATAACCTTCAGCGTGACCAGTTCTGAGACGTAGGCATGTATTGCAGGTTTTTGCAAGATTCCTGGTAAACATTTGATACATTCCGAATGATTTGCTTGGGAACGATATACAGCATGCCCTCCCACTGTTTTGGTTATGCTATGTTGGTTATGTGATTATGTTATGTTCACTCCTGTAAGTACATTCATAATAAAAGCTTTAAAGACATACGGTGAGAATGAACAAAACAACATTCTATATATTCTTGAGGCTAAGGAATATGTAGGCGTTGTAGGTACCACAAACAATTCGCTGAATATTGCAGCCTACCTCCGGATGGGGGAAGTAAAACAAGCGAGGTCTAAACATTGCACTCATGGTACAACGTCATAGAGAGCCGGTCTGGACCACGTAGAACTCACGGACTCCACACAATTTCAACCATGTGAAACGCCCCGTCCACTCAGCGGCCGTGGTAACTGCCATTCTGGCTGTGTTACTGAGCTTCATCAGGAGGCCCACAGCCACGAGAGCGCAGAACACAGAGGGCCCATAATCCTATCTGACAGGAAATGGTTGGGATGCCAGGATACATCCCCAGCAGGGCTTATTCCCCCCACATGGTCTGTGCACTTCCAAACTTGCAACAGCTGGAATGCTGACACACGCACTCACACGCACACACACACACAGCTAATTCAGACATCTTAATGAACTTAATGAAGGCCATTATTGTGAATGATTCATGGCAAGCGTAGAGCATAATGTCTTAAAACAGCTAGAACGTGTTTAAAGGCTTCATTGGACAGTCCTGCTGTGCCAACTTGTACTAGACTCCAAAATACCTTTTCTCAAGTTCTAAAGCTTTGGGGGGAGGGAGGCTGGGTAAACCTCAACGTACTGGGAATATACATTACCACCTGCTTTAAATATCTTTCACCTTTGCCCTATTGTTCAGACCTTTGTATTTATATTACAAAGCAGAGCCTTTGGAAACCCGTTCCCTGCAGACAGCTGAGAGGCTAATGTTGATTGCTAACAGACAGCAGAAGTTCCCGATCAGTTAGCCCAGAGATGACATCTTCAGCTATTAAAGTAAGCTATTTGCCTCAAGATCATGAACACAAATGCCTGACACTCTAATGAAGCATCATGCTGTCATTGTACAAAGTACATGCAACATATTTTGCAGTATGTGTCACTTTGGCTTTGTTTGCAGCTGAGGGATCTCTCTCTCACACACACAGACACACACACACGTACACAAAGAAATGTACATAATTAATGGCAGCTGTGTGCTCCAATATATTCTTTGGAATGTTGTGTGGGTGTAGAATATTGGTAATAATAATGGCAATTGCTGAAAATTAACTATTTTTATCCTTATAGCAGCTTGACATCCCTTAACACCAAGTTGGGTGGGTGTTAAGAAAAATTTTAGAATTTCATTTTATAATTTATTGCACAGAAATATGCATGCTGTAAAAGCAATTTCTGAAAATGCTTTCACACTTTATTTTAACATACGTTTTCTTTGCTCTTTAAATGCTCTTATAACAGATAAAAAATATGGGAGTAATCCTTACATTTTCTTCATATAATAATGCTTTACATAATTAATGTTGAAATGTATTTAGGAGAGATCAGACATTCTTAAATCTTAAAAGTGCACACAAACGCACGCACGTTCACAGCACCTCTGCTCTGAGAGAAGATACGTGCAGGCTGTTTGTTCTCCACAGTAATCAGCTGTGAAGGCTAACACTGCGTGCATCTCATAATAATCTACTCATGGCATTCTTCAAGAGGTTCAGTATTCCCAGAGCACTGCTTTTAAAGACAAAGAAAAAAAAATTCTAATTTTGTGTCTGGCTTTGAAATCAACTCTTTATCTTGCCACTCATCTCTTCCTACAAAATCTCACACATAAGGATCCAATTTTTCCAGAGTCCAACAATATGTGACAGAGGATAGCAGTGCCACAGAGGCAGCCTGAATGGTATGCACCCCTGCATTGTTCTGGATGTTTAAAACATAATAAATAGAGGCCAGTGTGAAGACATGAATATGGCAGTGTCAATCATAGTCTTCCTGACATGTGGTCTTTTCAACAGCTGTATCCCATAGAGTAGAGGCTACTATGAAATCAACATGGCATTCATCAGTGCACCTGGAGCGGAGAATCCCAGACAAATATATACATTTATCCCTTTTTTTTTTTTTTTAAACATGGTCTTGAAGCATTACAAAACAATGAATAAACAGTCATGGTCCGTCAACATTTTGATAGCCAAGTCATCAAGGCTCATTCTGCCTGGTTGATTAAATGACCTCCTGGGTCCAAAGCTGATGATGGACCATTTCATTTGCAGGCCTATATTATTTGGCAAAAACATTCAGGGAATCCAGAGCTCCGCGAGCTTTGCTCAGAACCATTAAAACTACTGGGCGAGGGCCGAGTCTAAGCAATAAAACATAAGAAACTACCCAAGTTCCTGTCACAGATCGAAGACTTACAGATAATCGAAAGTATGTGTGTGATGGCCTGACCATGACAGATCATGTCATGGCTGCTATACTACAGGCATTACAGTATAATGTAGCTAGAGAAGTTAATTGTACTGCTCTTCCAATACAAACCACTTGTGTGCATCAGTTAATTAAAGCCAGTCTGAGTTTATCAACCACACATTCTTATCCAGAGTGGAGTGGTTAGGTTAAAACCCTGGAAGCAGTAAATACTTTGTGTTTAACATGATACAGCTATTTTTGGCAGCACTCACACCATGGCATTTTCATTTTAGTTTTCAAATTCAGTGTCACTATCGTTTTATTGCCAAGGCCTAATGTACTGTAGACTCAATTTAAACAAAGCTAGTCAAGGGTTTCACGGAAGTTCAGTATCACTTTAAATGAACACGTTGCAAACATCATAAAAGCAATTATGTCACCCTTTCATACATTCACTAATTTTTTTATACTATATATATATATATATATAAACATCTGCAATGTTTTTTGGGTAGCTCTTTTCTCTAACAGGAATAGGAAATAACCCCTATGAACAGATACTTATGAGCTCAAACATGCTAGAGATATCAGTGAGTCCCATGACAACATTTAAACTTCATACTTGGCTTTCCAATATAATTCAGCAGCTGTACTGAGCCACACCGGAGACCCACCTGCAGGGCACAGTTCATCATGCGGACGATGTAGTCAAACTGCTGGTGATCCAGGATGGCCCGGTTCTGCTGGACATGCAGGCTGAGCTCTTCCGTCAGGCACTGGCGTGCGGCCTTGCCTTTCAGGGCCCGTAGCGCGGCAGGCAGGGTCTATCAAGACAGAGGTTGAGTCATAAGATGATAATTACACAAAATAACTGCTGCACACAATTACACCGCAGGCAAAGAAACAGTTTACAGTACACCAGGAAACACAGGTCTATAATCTTGATTAAAAAAACAAATTGTTATTGTAAACAGCTTAATGCCTCAACCCCACTGTGATGCGATAGTGAATGTTGCTACATGGTTCTTAACTATTTGCATTCTGCACAATAACATTTATTGTAAACCAACACTCTTCAATGCTTCCAGGTATTTCATAATAGTCAAGGTTGCCCAGGTGCAAAATAGGTCAAGTATTGTCTCATCATGCTCTGCATATGGTGAATGTAGTCATAGCCAGGCCTGTGGCTCTGGAAGCATTTAGAACCACGTATCAGCTAACAGCAAAGCCAAGTGAACCATCTTTACTACCAAGAACGAACTGGACAAGACCGGAATTCGTTTGGCCTGCTGAATGGCTAATGGCTTTCACATTGACCATGTGAGAATGGAGGCTTTACAGGCTCATGGGGGGTATAGAGCATGCATGCTCTGCATTCTTGCATTTGCACAGAGATGCAGTCATTATAACAAGCATATAAAGACAGTGGGAAGCATAAATGTACTGGCTACCATCCCATTTCTAATACATTAAATAACACAATGTATTCCCTGATGGAGAGGGTCACACCACAGGAACATTCAACAAATTGTTAAGTGTTGATTCTTAAAAACAGGAACACTTTAATAGAGGAGAACACATGTATAGGACAGAAACTCAATTCAAATATTGTCTAAACAATACTAATATCGGTTAGACAAGATAGTGAAATGACCAAAGGTGATATTAATGTTCCATTATGGACAATTTAGTAATTTGTCTTTTCAGTAAGTCATAAAGCTCTGGGTTATCTTCCAGTTCTGCTGCTGAAAGACATTACCTTCTCTGTCTCCAGGGTCTTGTTGTCAAATATGAAAGAGATGCAGCTCCTCACCACCTCTAGCCTGCGAGCACTGTTGAACACGCAGCCAATCTTCCCCACAATGGACACTGGACAATAATCAGTGACAGTAGGTGAGCAATCAATTAAGGACTTTAGCCACATTCTTAGAATGGGAACATGTTTATCAACGACAGTAGGGGTGCGTTCACTTACAATGCCCATAATGGCTGCCAGCTGTTTTAAAACGTACAAAAATAATTGTTGTATTGTATACAAATTGCATTTTATAGCCAAGCATATAGCCTACTACCATATATCTTGGCATTACGATATTCCCATGAAAATACACTGCTAATTTTGTGACACTCACATTTGCTTTGCACTGTATTCTTTACGCTGACAGTGATGCAGCATGGCTCTAACGTCCAGGCTACATCGAACACGGAGCGTATGCTGCAACACTACGCTTCCACAATAATCAATGGAACCGGCTACACTGGGCGAGAGCAGTGCTTCAGTGGAGCGTACACACACACACACACCGGTGATCCGTAAAAGTAGAACAGTCTTCTATTTAAAATTGCACGCGATGTGTAGACGGTGTACACTTTTACATGGGTCATAAACTGTCAAATGTTTACTTTAAAACCAAGCTACTGGTGAACAGGAAATGACTCGGCGTACATGCGCCGCAGGTGGAGCCGGTAAAAAGATACATTCTGCCCCGCATACCATGTAGCCTGGCCATAAGACAATAAAACATGTGAGGAAAGACACTTGACGTGACGCACCAACAGGCGGACCGGCGGGAACGACACACTTCCTTTCTGGGCGCGTGCTGGCAGTGATGGTGGGGGCCAGGGCATGCCTGGCCACGCCCTCCTGTAACAGTGCCTCCACCTTCTCCTCATTCAACAGCGGGAAGGGGACCTGGTGCACTCGCAGGTGGGACCCCTCCGACGGGCGAGGCACTTTCTGGAATGCCATGTGGGGGTTGGGATTCTCCTGCAGCAGCCAGCACAAGCACACGTATCACAGCAAAGAACAGGCCATTAACTAGAAATAAAAGACAATAGTGTGGCAAATGTTTCTACTACAGAGGTGGTTCGTTTGACGGTGATATTCAACGACAGGTGCTATTGGACCATCTTAAACCAATCAGAACAAGATGTAGGGGCAATCTTGTGAACACAGCAGCTACTAATTGTACACCGTCCACCTGGAACCTGATTTGCAAA